>WTXG01000289.1:0-43111 GCA_022496185.1 Multifurca ochricompacta | reverse complement strand
CAGCAATAATCCCCCGCAACTCGAAGCACAGGCTTACCTCCGGTCCACGCACGGCAACAAAGTTTACGCCACTCTCCGTGGCGGTTGCTCGCACGAGCACCGTCTTACTGCACCCGGTGGCCCACACAGAAGCACACCCTTTGACGCGCGCACACCAAGACGAGCGAACCTCTCCGATGAACGAGCGGCCACTCGACGCATTCGCGCAAGCGGGCAATTGTGCCCGCGAGGCCCCGATATCGGCAAATCGGACCGGGGGAGCGGCAATAGCGTGCGCGCGAAGCGCAGAGGGCCGCACTGTGGGAAGCGCCGCGGCAAGATCCGCGGCTGTGAGATGCGCAGATTCTGGTGATTGCGAGGAGGACGCTGATGCAAGGAAACGCTTGATAGCGAGCGTTCCAGCTTCACGGACGACTGCTGCGAGGTCAGCGCCGACATATCCGTGCGCGCGAGATGCCGTGGCGTAGAGTTCGTCCGGCGCGATGTTGTGCGGCGTCTTTGTCAACAGCACGTTCATTATCGAGATGCGGGCGTTGAGGTCGGGTACTCCTGTGGGTTGACCGTTGACATGCTCCCTTAACGGTAATGGCTGTCCACGTGCGAAGAATGGAAAAAGAGACAAACTAACCTATCTCAATCTCGCGATCGAAACGCCCAGGGCGGCGCAGGGCAGGGTCGATGGCGTTCGGGCGATTCGTAGTTGCAACGACGACGACACGTGCATCATCTGCGCCAGTGACACCGTCCATTTCTGTAAGCAGCGTCGCGACGACGCGCTTCTCGACTTCTCCGCCGGCATCGTCTTCACGGCGTGGGCATATCGCGTCGACTTCATCGAGAATGATTATACACGGTGCACGTGCACGGGCGGCTGCGAAGACCCGTCGTAGGCTCGCCTCTGTCTCGCCGTGGTACGCGGAGGTCAGTTCGGGCCCGTTAACCGTGAGTACGGAAGAGCCCGTCGAAGCGGAAATCGCGCGCGCTAGGTGCGTCTTGCCCGTCCCGGGCGGTCCGTGGAGAAGCAAACCACGCGGAGGCTTGAGGCCTGCGATGCGGTTAGATGAACCCTCGCGTCTGCCTGTTATATAGTATAGTTTTCAGCCATGCATTGCACCTACCGAAGTGGCGGAACAAGTCGGGGCGACGGAGAGGGATCTCGATGAGGTCACGGATCTGCGCGACCTGCTCGTCCAAACCTCCTACGGATGCGTATGCATCAACACCCTGGCGTTGTTCTGAAACGCCAACATCGAGCTAATATCCCCAGTCAGACGAAACAAAAAAGAAAAAACACGAGATATAAGAGGCGCCTTACAGTTGAGGGTTTTGATTCGGAAACTTGCCCTTGATCCTCCATCGTAACGATAGTATCCCAATCTACTATATAAATTGAAGGGATAGGGGCATCATCGATGTTCAACGAGGCAAGGCTCTCTGAGACGTGTGAGGTAAGGTCCCTTGGGTGTCGCTTCGTTTGGGATACAGAGGCAACAGAGAAAAGACGTTCTTTGCCCTCATACTGGACCTGCACGACTTGTGTGGACACGTACTTGAGGTCCACTGTCTAATTCAGCTTGATGACAACGACGGGGAGGATATGAGGAGAGATAATTTCTTACCCAGAATCTCGCGTACGAACAATGTAAGCCAATCTCTTTGTTTGCCCTTCTCGGACGTTTTTCGATAGGGAGACGCGATCACCGGTGTATTATTGATGTTAATCTCGCGAAGCTGCACGGCGTCGGCGCGCCGCGTTTCCTGGAGGGCGGGCAGCCACGTAAGGCGCCTTGCGGGGCTTTGCGAGCTCATAGAGTATAGTATGACTTTTGAACCCTCGGAAACGTGAGCGGTGAGCAAGAGAGTGTTCGCAACCTCAACAACTAGCCGGTGCGGCGGCACTACGTGAGCACGGACAAAGTTGAGGACGTAACCACACTCACCATCATTGGCTAACTCTAATGAGGGCCATATCGTCCCTACTGCAAATGGTTTCTAGACAGACGCGAGTTTATAAATAATTGTTGGAAGATAGAAAAAGAAAAGCGAGCTCATATGGCTGGCTGCAACTGCAAACCTTTGACCCTGACTGACTCGACCCGACAGCAATCAATACGGCGATGTCTCCAGCACACGATTTTGCCAGTTTCAAAGTATCACTGTTGACAAAAATCTTTCGAATCGCACGTCCTTTAACAATTTCTTGATTGGCGGCTTTGATTACGAAAGTTTGAGAGGAAATATCTGTGACCATGACGTGTCTAATGATGGGTGATGGCGATGGTCCCACCCACCCATACATAAGCGCTCCCCAGGCTGGCCCTTTCTTCGTCCGCTCATCTCAGCCGTCTTTTCTCACCTCACCCTGCACTAAAGTGCAGTCTCACACGCTCTTTTTATTAATCAAGCACCACCACCTGGACGACCCCATGGGGACTACTTTTATTGTGTACTTATATCGTTATTACCTCTTCGGTATGTTCACTGAAGCGTTCTGAAATCCCTCGTACGACTGACTCATTCTCATTCTACTTTCAAGCCATAACCATCGTTTCCAATGCAATCATCTGCAGTGCAGCTGCATGGAACTTACCCATTGCTCAGAGTGCCAACTTACCGAGTAAGGCCGTCTGTCCGTTCGGAAGACCCACACCCGCTCACTTGTTATCTTCAATTGCAGCTCAATCCCATGTTGACATTTACATGATTTTCCTCGGTGCTTTCAGTTTACTTGTGGTTATCCCTCTGTGAGTCGCCATATTTCCCTTCCTTCTTCCCGGTATTGTATTGTGACCGTGGTAACAGTGTCTTCACCGACGCCTTCTTTCAACGGGCCATCACTGGTCACGTTTGGGTGGAATGTCTTTGGATCGACTTTCTTTGGCTCCTACACATTGGTGCGTATTCGCCCCGTTCATTATGAATCCTATCAGAGCTCAATTCGTGTCTCAGTGGGCAGTGTCCTCGTAACCACCCTCCTTCCGCGTGACATGTGTACACCTCAAGGCAAGGTCACTTTCTATTCACAACGAGAATGTCTGTCTGATAGCCCCCCTTTTCTTCATAAAAGTAAAAGTGTCGATGGAAACTCCTGCGTCTCTTCGAAGCTATTCTGGCCTTTTCATGGATATGCACCATCAATTGTGAGGAATCTTTATTTCATGGGGTCCCAGAATTACTGACAATTTGTTACCTGCAAGTGTTTATCTACCTTATCTTCCTCGTCGCCTCTGCTATACTCCATCACAAGCGGGACAGTAGCGTCTGGGGCGCGCAAGTAAGATCATACCCTGGTACCTTCACCTTTATCGCCACCGGCTTGCAAGCGGAGCGAGCTTACCTGATCCACTTCACCGCCACCAAGTGCATCTTCCAGCACCCCAACCCCGGCGCCCCATTCAGCTTCCCACGCAAGCTGTGCCTTCTTCCATGCACGCGATTGAGCACACGCTTGGGCAACAACGGCTGGGAGTCCGACAACTGAATCAAGGATGCTGGAGGCCAGGCCAACTACTCTCACATCCCTCTACCCTCTACACATCCAAGCTGCGTGGGAAGCTGCTGAGGACTCGGGACCATCATCTGGTAGTGAAGGGAGTGCTAACTTACATTCTCCTACCTTCCCTCAGCAACATCTTCGACGCTCAATAGCTGACGGGCCACTTCCATTATGGAACTGGCCCGCGCAGATATCATGTCGCTCCCGTCGAGACGACAGCTGCCCGAAAGAAATCACCGACGGCAGCGCCTTCATCTCCTGTTGTTGAGCATCCACGTGAGCCGGAGCTGGGTTTGTCACATAGTGTGTCGACATCGGTATTACCTACCGAATTTCATGTCTGAGTACGGTCATTTCCCTGTGATGACGACCACCTGATTCTGATGGCGGTGGTGGAAAGTAGTGCACTCCTCCATCCCTGCTCTCTTGGCGAACACCGCCTTTGTCTGGGCGCTGGGCGTTCGTCGTCCATTCGTTTATTTTCCGCAGGGGTAGGGATTATGATTATTGGGGGTTAGGTCTTTTTGCATATAGAATATGATGTTGTAGTCCTTTGGTCCTTGTATTTTGGTTTTTCTTGCACCACGGATCTCATTGATTGTCATTGTCCCACTTAGGGACTACACCCGCATGCATGTCTACATCCGCATCCGCATCATCACAAAAGCAAAAAGGGTTCTCAAAGAAGACAAACGACGACGAGACAATTAGATTGACTTGGGCTCGGGCTTATTAACATAAGGAGGAAGAGCCCCCCACTTAAGCGATTCCTCCTTTGTGTCCCCCCCCCCTCGCTCGCCCTTCTTTTTCATAAACCTCCCCTCCTTACCCGCGGGCGGCACCACTCTGACCGCGGTTTGGCTTATCGCTAAACATGTCGAGTGGGCGAACATCATCTCATAAACGGGATGATCTCCCCAGGGAGCTGGTGGCACTGCCCATACTGATCAAAAGTCCTTTCCTTCTCTTCCGATTGGTCATGTTTTGTGAGTCCAACACCATCCTCGACTACCACTATCCCTTCCCGTCCGCGAAAATCGGACAAAGTGCCTGTGCTTTTTATTTTATTTATTTATTTTTATCCTTGCTCGCCGTTTCGCTTAAGGTGTCGTTGTGCGTGTGCGGACTTAATTGACTTAATCTTTTTTTTTGTTTTCCGTTTGATCAGGTTTGCTCGTTTATATGAGTTTAACTGCGCTGGTATTCGCAGCTTGGAATGTGGCCCTGACTCGGAGCAAGGCAGCAGCTGGAGCACCTCGTGAGTCCTCTCTTTCTCTCTTTTTCAAAGTTGTTGAAATTGAAAGCTAACGTAAAGTCCACTTGGGGCACTAACAGTTGATGGGGCATCTGTCCTTATAATTTGCACTGAGATCACTACATTCCTTTGTATAGTCGCGTGGGTATTCTTCCTCCTCCACCTGCTCGACTTTAAATTCTCTTATATTTTCACTTATTGTACGTTTTTAAACGTTAACATTACGAACAGGGCCCTGGCAACTTTAAATTCTCATTCTTCTCGACTTCGTTGGCGGGGTTCGAGTGTGCTTGGACTGGGATTTTCGCTTCACTGCAAATAGGTAAGCACCGCCCCCACATTGCGCATATTTATGCTTTTAGCCGCGGCGTCGCTGATTCCCGTAAAAAAAAAAACTCGATCTTGTTTGCAAATTACAATAGCGGCTAGCATTGTCATAACGCTGTGCAGCCCTCCTCCTGACTTATGCAAGGAAAGGACGCCGCTTTCTATCTGCGCTTCCACTACCATCCTCATTCATATCTCTTGGCTTGCTGCTATCACACGTGAGAATCGAGTTTCAACTCTTCGCGGAACTCCGCGTTCCCATCCCTCCCCCTCCATAACTGATATAACATTCCCCCATTTCGGCCCATACAAACTCAAGTGTTAGGTTACTTCATCACGATCACGGCGCTATGCATCGCCCATTTGCGTGTCCACCCAACGCTCTGGTCGGCCTCGGTGTACAGCATCCTCTGGTTTGCAAACGGCCATCACAGTCTCGATTCCATAAGCCGAGCAGTCAACAACAACGATAACGACAACGACAACGATGACGATGACGATGATGCACCTCCCATGGTCAAAGCTCTCAAACACAAACATAACTCCGCGGCTCCGCAGTTACCACCGCTTGGCAGTACCTCCAATCCCGCGCCGTCTCTATCCATCGTCGTGCCTAGAGGCAATCTTGCGATATCCACCCCCTCGCCTCCACAACGTCAAGGTGTGAGAGCCAGAACTGGGCTTGAAGCTGGAGTTGAAGCAGAAACAGATGGGAAACTCCAACACCCCCCGGATCGTGAAATACCGCAATCGCAATCGCAACCGCAACCGCAACCGCAACTACGATCGCCGCTCTCGCCCTTGTCCGACGCACAGTCACCGAACGCAAGCGTCTGGTGGGACCGTTTAAATCCCGGTCGTGCTGGGAGAGACCACCCATACCATTTCCGGCGTGGTAATAGTGTTGCTACTGCTAAAGCCGCAGAGTACCGCCTTCAGTTTCATGGTGCTACTACTGAGTCTGAAGTGGCGACGACAACAAGCCTTTCCTCCGAGGGTGTGAACAGAGTCGTCGACGGACCGGCACGGGAACGAGCACATGTACATGCACAGGAGCAGCAGCACCGTGAACTTGGACCGTCATCGGTGGTGGTTGGCGCTGGCACGCCAACTATCATCACTAGTAGAGAACTGGTTCGTGATCATGATCATGGGAAAAAGACGGTGGTGGGGGCGTCTGAATTGAATGAGGATGAGCCTATCCCTTTTGGAGATCGATCCCAGTGGGTACGAGCTCTACAGAGAACGGGCACGGGTTATTCCTACCAATGAGCTCGCACCCCCTTCCCTCCCCTTCCCATCCCCGGTCTAATTGTATTTTTGGGGGGGTGATCTATAGGTTGGGTTAATTGTATCCTATTACAGTGTATTTTGAATGAATGATCAATTGCATGTGGCGTTCCAACTGTTTTATTAATGGAGGACGCGTTTGTCTAATTTAATTGTTTTTCTCAGGGAATAAAAAAGGGGCAGCCCTTAATACCGACGACAACGTTGGTCGTCGCAACGCAACGCAACACAACAATCGCACAAACAGAGTCTTGTTCTGCATACAGTATATAAAATAGATCGAATTTCTTCTTAAAATAAAGAGAAAAAAAACCTCCTCCCACGAACAACCTGGCACAGCGTCTGTTGGAGCATCGATCATGAAATCATGGAGTAATAAGAGAAGGAGAAGCTGTATGCAGTCTTCAGTGTCACAAAGGCAGAAGACGACCAGTTTGAGGCTCGGGTGAGTGAGGGACCAGAAGAGAACGATTGTTCGGGAGTGGCAGGCGGGGAAGGCAGGGTTAGGGTTTGCGGTTGCGGTTGCGGTTGTGGTTGAGATGAATTATTATCTTCCCCCTAAAAGTGTGGAAACGCAGCCTGAGGTAGAAAGATAAATCTGGTCAAAACAGCTACTTTGTAAGATACAGAAATATTGTCTTTAAATACTGTAAGGACTGTGCTCATAAGGATTGTACTTAATCATGGCTAATCATAATAAACGAGTGTAAGTATCATCCTGCACTGCCAACACCAGTCCACCTCTGATCCGGTCCGGTCTACTCTGATCCATTATACGGCTCATAAAAAGCCAGCAGCAACCCACATCAAGGGAGCAGCGAGACGTCGTACGGGTGGTCATAACTAACCATCCCATATGTCGTCAAAAATTAAATTAAAAAAATGTAAGTCACAAGTAAAATGGCCAGTAATAGCCAGCCAAAGGGCAAAAATGACCTCAACGACTATTGCCATTCGGGCTGCTGGTCCCGGTGTTAGATTGCCTTGGCCTTTATTACTACTATACTATTTAAGGTAGTCTCACTTATCTTATTTGTGTAAATTATCCCCGTCCTCTGAGCCTGGATTCCCTCCCCACTCCGGGGCCAAAATGTGCTGTGTGATAAGTTGTTGTTACACAGCACGCAGCTCGGCTATCAGCACTGCACGACTAGCGATTGACAGAATGAACCCCCCTCCCCCCCTGAAATCCAAAATATCAAATTAATCACAGGTTTACGGATGATTCGATTCGGTGACAGCAAGAAATAATAAGTTAATGTCATGGGAGTTAAACCCAACCAACCAAACAAAAAAAAAAAAGAAGTGTGATACAACGAGTGGCCAAAGTCCGATCCATCATCAAATCATTTTTTACCTCCACGCTCGTTTTTTTTTTTACTTGTCCCTGCCAGTCTGTCTGTCTGGACTGGAGTTGGACTGGAACCAAAATAAGAACAAGTGAGCAGTAAGTAGTATATCTCATATTTTCCCTCCCCCTCCAAGTTCCTCTTGGATGAGAGGGAGGGGCATTGCGCCTCGTATTCCGTCTTATTTTTTGCGTTATCTTGTGCAAGAAGACTAGGAACGAATTCCACTTGTAATTGTTCGGGTGGTTTGAACACCGGCGCCCCCGATCCTTGAGTTATCGTCCCGTGCGATAACGTGGTAGTAGCCGCTGCGAAGTGGATAGAACCGTGGATGTGGTGGGCTTCTCTACAATGGTGCGCAGAGCCCGGTAATGAGGACGTAAATTGGGGCAAATCCGACCCGCTTAAAGTAGAAATAATGAGGGGGGAAAATAAATAAATAAAAAGTGATTGATTGAGCGCGCTGCCTGTAAGGTGAGAGTAAAATTGAGACCTGTTTTGGAACGTACATGTATTCTGTAATTGATCCATATTCGGATAAGAGCGCGGTACATGCGAGTCGTGCCGATGGACCTGTGACAACTGAAGTCAAGGCTACTGACTCCAAAAAAAAAGAGAGGATCAAACAGGATTGTAACTGCAAGGAAACATTTAATCAAGATACAAATATATTTTGCTTTTTTGTCGCTTACTTTCTACTCCAATCAACATCTAGCCATGACAATCAGATCAGTCTTCGACAGCCAGAAAATGATGGGACTACGGGGCGCACTCCATTCCAAGGATCTGTCAAGACAAACAGAATCATGTGGGCATGATTCCTCCCACACAGGAATGTACGAATTGAAAGCACATACCATTCAAATCGAGGCTAAGAAAAACCTGGAAAACAACAACAACAACAACAACAACAACAACAAAAACAAATGAATGAATAGTAACCGAAAGATTAAAAGTTTACAGACCACTGGTGGCACTTCCGCAATCGCCGCCAGAAATAACCAGATGATGCACTTGGAGACCTTCAACATCCGGCGCGAAAAAAAAAGGAGAGTTGTTGAATCACCTGCTGATAAAGGAGGTACCATATCCCAGTCGAGCTCCTGTGCGCATACCGCAAAAGCCCGATGAGCATAGTCACCAGGAGCACTACGTCAACCGCCAAAATGCCGATGACGTTGAGCAGGCCCCTGTGCGTCTTTAGGGTGATGCAAGTCTCCAAAATCGGGTTGTACGACGACTCCACCTTAGGTTTGCACGTGAGATTGGCAAAACCAAAAACAAATAAAACTATGAACAAGGAGGAAGTTCTGAAACGAATGACCGCCTCACCATTGTCAGGTCTTCGATCAGAGGGTAAGAGGAGATATGAGTATCAGAACGCGGGAGGGGAAGAGATAAGAAAACGTACTCCATAGGTTCAGTCCTAGACCTCCCAGCCATGAACAACAGCGATCAAAGACACGAAGATATTGCGATTCCATATGGCAATTCTAGAACGGACAACCAATCAGCATCGTCAACTACTGCAGGTTTGCCGTTGACAACGGCTTACACACGGAGAACGATGATAAGAGAGGCGAATGCCCAACTAGCATACGGCAAGGCCTGCACAAAGTCAAACACGACATCAAAATTGTGGGGAGAAAGAAGGGCAATTGAGTAGAGTGCGTACTCACAAAATTCGTGACTACAAATGGCTAAGAAAGTGCAGGTAAGCAATTATTATTAACTCCTCCCTTCCCCCAGAAACGTGCGGGCCCCACCTTGCAGGGAAGGTTTGGGCCGTCCGTATCGATGAAGAAAATGATGAACGCGAGTAAAGTGGTGTAGCGTGTTCCAAGATATATCTACTTCATGTCTCGGCGGTGGCGCGCAATACAGGATAGCAAATAGCTTACCCATATTGTCCATCTGTAAGGTCTTTTTCCCTTCAACACATCCAGCTCGAAGCCAGCCGTGAACAAGGTCTCCCAACTGGGGCATCGATATCAGTGATTACATTTCTTCTGATTTCTTGAGCGAGCGCGAAAAAAAAAACGAACATGTAGATTCCAGAAAGGGCATGATCCAGCTTGATGAGAGCGACTGGATGACTGTGAGAAAGACATCGCATCGCTTAGACGAAGGAAACACACGGTAGTCTCTCAAGACGAGAACGGGATCGTGCCAATTGGCCATCTCTTACTGATACAGCGTCGAAGAAGTGAAAACTTGCATGTGTTCATAGAAATCCTATATAGTGCCCCCCCCGCCCCCCACTCGTGTGAGGGTATTGTGCAACCTGTGTCGACGCATGACACATGACAACACAGATCCACGATCTGTATCGCCTCGGAATTTTCTACGGGCGGTCTTCTTGACAGCGCTCGAAGTTTTGCTATTTGTGCCTGACACGCCTTCCCGGTGCGGGGGGGGAGGGGGACGAGGTAAGACGAACTTCCAGGAATGGTGATACATGATCTACCCTCGACAATGGGCAATCCAAACTGTGTCGATATAGGTTCTGATGCGACGCGACGACCGATCGGCTGTGCTTCATCTCGCTTAGGGAAACACACTGCCGCTATCCATCACCATCCGGTAAACCAAGAAATAAAAAAATAAAAAATAAAAACGAGTTTATTGTGACCTGACTAGGATTTCTACACCCTCAGTTGGACCTCCAGAGAATATCGATATCGCAAAAGGGTAAAGTGGCGTTGAGTGCTTCTTTTGAACGGACCCAGGAATGACCGAAAACTGTTGCTACCACAGAATGCAGTCGTTCTAATAGAGTGGCGTCAATCATTGTTGTATGTTGCATGCACTGCATGAGCGCCCACAGAGCTTGCTTGTGTCGTTCAGTGCATAGAGGATTAGGGGAAGGTACGGCAAGTACGGACCAGAAACACGAGGCGCCCGAATCCAGACACCCGGGAAAGCACCGGGGGTCGTTGCTTGCTTGCTCCGGGCTCCCAAGGACCAGGACTTCACCCATAGTGGCAAGATCAGTCACCGGAGAGTCACCCCCGGATGGCGGGAGTAGTGGGGAGAGGGCTATGGTGACTCTCTGGTGCTTGTTGCATGTGAATGGGACACGGAGGAATCAACGCGTGTTTAGCGGACTTTTGTTGGACATTGAACGAATGTACTGTTGGTACTGTTGGTGGCAGTTGTTACAGTTGTTACGATTGCATGATGGGATGTGGCGGCGAAAACAATGTAAGTATTACATAAGCATAAGTATTACATAAGCATCATTTATGCCATACCATAACTCCGGACGCGGATACGAATACGTTACAATTGCACTCATATAATCGAGGTCGACACAAGCCCAGCCAGCCAGACAAATTGGGAATGTAATTTACAAGGCGGACCGATTATCAGCAGTTCCTTCACCTTCGCGCTTGACCTGGTTGAGATAGAAGTGGTACACTTGCACGGTTTGCAAGGTGATCACACGGAGGATACTGTCGAGGGTCCCTCCTTTTACTGCCTCTGTGTGAGCCTGAGGGGAAAAAATCGAGAAAACCGGGTTCAGGGAAATATCGGTCAACGCGTCTCGAACAAGTCATACCTCAACACTACTCCAACCGACAGCCAACAGAAGCGTAGTCGGTTGGTCGATAAGCGAACCTGTCGCGGCTGCGGGAAAGGGCGATGTCGGGTCACCAGCAAGAGCGACTATGTCGTTCAATGCCGCCTCGACTTTATCCATGTCGGCCTCCGATTTGACCTTGACGAACGCGATCTCCGTCACTGGAGCCTGAAGGGCGGGATAGGGGTCCGTAGTGAACGTCCCGTGAACTTTCTCGACCGAAGTTCCACCCCGTGTCGGAGCGAGCAACTCTCGTAGCTTGGTGTGCTCCCCATGATCGTTGAGGACAAATTTCTGGTAATCCTGGTGACTATCCCAAGCTACGGCACATCCCAGGCGTTCAGTGTGAAAAGAGGATCTCCTTAAAAAAAAAACTAACTAACCCACGACGAGGCCAAGTTTGGTTTCCTCAGCCTGAGTGCCGTGGAACAGTCTGTAATAGGAGTTCAGATTTAACAAGGTGTGTGAATCGAAAGAAACGAAGCGATTCGTACGTCGAAACACCTTTCCGGCCCACGGCATAGTTGAAAGCAGCGGCGGCGGTCGAGGGGTCTTTGTAGTACTCTTCGCTCGCAGGCCAAAAGGCGATTTCAAAGGTCTTGTCTGCCATGTTCGATTTGGAAATGGTGTTTATGTTGTGCGACTCGAGTCCCAAATCTCATTCTTATACCATCCATTTGACTGGGTACTGGGGTATAGTATAGATGTGACCTCGGGCTCTTATCCCCGAAACGAACTACCCCTGGCCAATGCGCTTCGAGGTGGGCTGATGGCAGTTATTCTATCTTTTGGCTTTATCTCATGTTTTTATTTTCTTTCGTTATTTTCTTTCGTTTTTTTAATGAGATTTCATTGTTGAACGCGGTGGTAATGGTATACCAATCCTTCGGTGTAGATTACTAAGTCCCCGAGCTCATTTTAGCTCTTCACACATCATGAATCTCGTGAACGTGTCAGGTGGTGATAATGGCATAATGTTAAGCAGGCGGCGAGTTGGCCGTGTTCGTGGTGGTCAAGTCCTATTAACCAACCTCTCCAGTGCATCCCCAGACGCGATTTGGAATTCTGATGTGCCTGAGCTCGCCATAACCCTCCCTTCTTAATAAGACGTCCCTGGCTGCGCACAACAGCTCGCATCCGTCCAAGGTGCAGATGTCGTATATGGAAAATATGTTTCTCGTCCGAAGGGTGAGTCGCATAGGCGCGCAAATGCGAAGCGAAAGCCTTGCGAGCCATCTCGACGTTCTAATTGTTTTTTTTTTGCGTTTCCAACAAGTCAGCACCCCACAAAAAAAAAGGGAGAGGGGGGCAGGGGGAGGTGGCGTGATACGTACCTGTTTTCTTTGGAGACACCACCGCTCAAATGTCAGCTGGACCTCAGTCGCGCGTTCCTCGTATTCCCTACCCTGTTTACTAAATCCCTTCTGTAAGATCTCTTCCACAGCCACAGCTTCAAACTGGTGGCCTGCTCCGGCGCTACTTTCTTCCGTCGTCGTCGTCGTCCCACTGGCCATTCGTGCTTGCACCCATTCGACCCATTTTTCCTCGCTTGGCGCGATGATGGCCCGTGCTTGACCACCACAACCCGCGCGCGCCGTGCGGCCGACACGGTGGACGTATTCAGTGGCGCCACCCTCAGTCGGGAGATCGTACTGCACGACTGCGCGTACACGCGGCAAGTCAAGTCCACGAGCGGCCACGCTTGTACACAGCAAGACGGATGCCAGTCGGTCGGAGGACTCGGATGTTTTGTTGGTGGCGGAGAAGGCACGTAGAGAGGCGAGACGAGTGGACAGAGGAAGTGAACCGTGAAGCCGGAAGATAGACGTGTCTGGAAGCAACGGTGAATGAACCCCTCCCTATTCAGCCAATTTTACCTGTGGTCCTTGCCGCCGCCACAGTCGCTGCTGCTGTCTCATCGTCCGAGTCGGTTCTCTCGCTATCATCTTCCATATTGGACCCCCCAAGCAAATTCAAGTGGAAATCTACCGAGTCGGCGCAGCTAAGGAAAACAATGATTTTGAAGCCGCGTCGACCTCCAGACTGCGACAGTAAGGATCGAAGCAGAGCAACGAGGGTAACCAAACATAATTTGAGCGGAACGATGATGTATTTCTGCGAAAGCTGCGATGGCGGTGTGAACTTTGGGTCCGTTGCAGACGCGGTGGCATCCTCAGTGGTTCCAGTCGTTTCTTGTTTGGGTAGATCCAGTTCAGTCGCCTTGATGATAAAGGGGTCATGTTCATGTAAGGCTGTACCGGCCAGGACCTGGACATCCTCACGCATGGTCGCCGAACAAAGAATAGTGCGTCTCTTGACGTCCCAATCCCATCCGAGGACCTCCATGGTTCGACCATCCTTCACGGCCTGCAGCGCGAGCTTTCTACTTCCATCGAGACAGGCAAGGATTCCCTTGATCGCGTCCGCGAAACCGAGATCCATGAGCCGGTCGGCTTCGTCGAGCACGAGCCAGCGGCACTTGCTGGTGTCAAGCGAGGACGTGTTCTGAAGATGACCGAGCAGATGACCCGGCGTCGCGACGAGGATGGGTATACCCTTCCGAATGCGAGCTTTTTCGTGCACGCGCGTCGCTCCACCCGTCAACAAACCAGATACCAACCACCGGGTGAGCTGGCTATCGTTCTTTTCCTCATCATCGGGCGCAGCACCTAGCGGACGCAAGCAGAGCTTCAACAGCACGTCAAGCACATCGGATGAACGCATCTCGCAGAGAGGAGGAAGAACTGTCCCGTGATAATAGTGCTATTAGGGATGTGTGCTGTATTGAAGTAGGCTTTAGGATGTTCATTTTGGTGGTTATATGGGTAGTGATTGTTGTTTTGAGCAGCAGCGAGTTAGATAAGCACTACCTAAATTAGTAGCGATAAGTCAGTTTAGTTGGTTAAAACAGATAATATTATGTTTACCTAAATTAGTAGTGATACTGTGCATTAACTAAGTAAGGTAAGAGATAAGATAAGTAATACTCACTTCAGTTTAGTTGGTTAAAACTGAAGTGACAACTACACAAAGAGATGTGCTTAAACATCAGGAAAATGACATATTGCTAGATTGCTAGTGCTAGCCATTCCAGCCCTTCTAGCACTTTAAATTCAAAAGTAGCTCTAGCAAACGTGTCTTCACACCTAGAGCTAGTCTTTCACTAGTCATGTGACGGTTTGCGAAGATTTGTGACATCGTTCGTGACGAGAACGTGACGTTTTCTTGTGTCGCGCGCTCGCGCGCGTTTTCGATTTGCGTGACCGCTCGTAACGACTTGTGACACGGGTGTGACAAGTACGTCGCACGCGCTCTGATCTCTATTCCCTGTTCGTTTATTATATTTTCCTTGCTGAGGGTGCAACTAGTGTTGTGATGGCCCTGGCTTGGCCTGAAGCTGTGGCTTAGTGTTACGTCTGGTGTGGGATGTTCCACATGACTTGTGTGACAGCATGATTTGAAGAATCAGGCATGGCGCAGACTGTACTTTAGATGCTACTTTACTACTCTATCTCACCTTGTATGTGTAGAGGCTTAGATGCTTTCAATAATGCGATAGCAACTTAATTCTTGTAGCATATTTACATAGGCTTTTATATACATCTGCATGTACTAATCGGCTATTAATCTAATCATAAGTACAACGTGTTTATAATGTGATTATAGTCACATGACTGCTTTTGGATGTATTAGGATCATTAAGTATCTAAGTGATTGTGATCAGCTGCATTATCTCTGAAATGCATGATCACAATCTTATGTTGGACTGATCTCCGGTAGCTCTGTACTGGTACTCTGGTTCAACACTCCCCCTTGCTAAGTGCCGCTGCTAAGCATGCTAAGCAATTATCCTTACTTAGGCAAGTTAATCTCTAGCCCAAGTTGACTCCTGAATTTCAGGAATTTGATGTGTCCCAAATTCTTGGTGAACATGTCTGTGGGATTCTCAGAGCCTTCAATAAAGAATAGCTCAATTTTCTTCTCCTGTATAATTTGTCTGATGTAGTGGAAGTGGATATCAATATGTTTTATCCATCACTCTTGTACAGGATTAGAGGCCATAAAGATGGACCCCTGGTTATCACCGCAGATGTTATGTCCAGTGCGGGACGTTCCACACAACTTGTGTGACAGCTTTGCTCATGTGTTCGGATAAGAGGTCAATAGGACCTCTTGGAGTTTCAGAGGGATGAGTCAAAGTCAAAGGGGCTGTTCCCTAATGACGATGTTAAGTGGAAAGTGCCGAAAGCACTGAGACAATTGAGTCAGAGGTTTCAAGGGGAAGTCCAGAAGACAAACACCAATGTACAGTGGGTCAAAAAACTGTCCCAATGTTTGCACCATCTCTAGTATTCACTCTATAGCACCTCAGCATTTAGGAATCTGGTTATGGTGTGGCTGTATGTCTGAATGCCCTGCTTCCTGGCTACCATGCCCAATTTGGATCAAAGAAATTGGCCATGATATAAGCATTTTATGATCAAATCAAATCAATCAATCATCGGGATGGTTTTTTGACTCACATTTTTAATCCACTATCTGCCCAATTACTCCTTTTTTTCACCCCTTTTTGCCTTGGTAACTCCTTGAATCCTTTTAGTCATCCTTTCTATAACCTTTTGCCATCATTCTGGTGCATTTTTATTCCACTCCACCACCCTCTCCCACAACTCAGGTACCCCCTTGACTGGTTAAGAACCTTCTTCAGATCCACCCAGAGGTGTCCAATGGGGCTAATATTTCAAGGGATTGGGCTATCCATACCAGGCTTCAATATTCCTGTCTTAAAACTGCTGGTTTGCCTTCTTGGAATTGTGTTTTGGGTCATTGTCCTGCTGAAACATGGTTTCACCCTCCACCATTTCCAACTTTTCAAACCTTTCCACCACTCTGCCATCCAAAATATCACAGTACTGGCATGGATTCATGATCCCCTAAACCCCTGTAAGCATTCCTAGTCCATTCCACCCCATACAAGACCAATACCATAAGTTCTTCCTCCTCCATGCTTGACTGTCAGGGTGGTGGTTCTGTCAGAGGGTGGTTCTCCCTTATTTTTCCAAGTGTAGCTCCTTCTGTCTGAACCAATTCTGTTCATTATAGTCTCACCTGACAACAAGATCCTTTTCCAGTCATCCACTGTCCAATTTTCATGGTAACCACTCTCTGACAGAACCACCACCCTGACAGTCAAGCATGGAGGAGGAAGAACTTATGGTATTGGTCTTGTATGGGGTGGAATGGACTAGGAATGCTTACAGGGGTTTAGGGGATCATGAATCCATGCCAGTACTGTGATATTTTGGATGGCAGAGTGGTGGAAAGGTTTGAAAAGTTGGAAATGGTGGAGGGTGAAACCATGTTTCAGCAGGACAATGACCCAAAACACAATTCCAAGAAGGCAAACCAGCAGTTTTAAGACAGGAATATTGAAGCCTGGTATGGATAGCCCAATCCCTTGAAATATTAGCCCCATTGGACACCTCTGGGTGGATCTGAAGAAGGTTCTTAACCAGTCAAGGGGGTACCTGAGTTGTGGGAGAGGGTGGTGGAGGAGTGGAATAAAAATTATAGAACAGGTATGGCGCAGCCTACACTAGATACTACATTACTGCTAGCTATCTCACCTTTGTTTTTACTTTGAGACTTAGATGCAGTCGTTAATGCAATAGCAACTGCTTAATCTATAGCAGTTATACAGTAGTTTATATACAATTTAATGTACTATATTGGCTACTTAATTATACAAGTGCGTTATCTCGTTATTGATGTGATTTGATCACATGCCTGATCTTAGATGTATATTCTAAGTAATCTAGCTAATTATGAACGTGTTCTTACTTGCGTTACCTACGCGTGATCACAATCATGTTGTACCACTATCCCGGAGCCTCTGTACCGGTATCTTGGTTCAACTAAAATGCACCAGAATGATGGCAAAAGGTTATAGAAAGGATGACTAAAAGGATTCAAGGAGTTACCAAGGCAAAAAGGGGTGAAAAAAAGGAGTAATTGGGCAGATAGTGGATTAAAAATGTGGGTCAAAAAACTGTCCCGATGATTGATTGATTTGATTTGATCATAAAATGCTTATATCATGGCCAATTTCTTTGATCCAAATTGGGCATGGTAGCCAGGAAGCAGGGCATTCAGACATACAGCCACACCATAACCAGATTCCTAAATGCTGAGGTGCTATAGAGTGAATACTAGAGATGGTGCAAACATTGGGACAGTTTTTTGACCCACTGTATTCAATAAGTCAAGTCTCAGGTTCACAATGTAACTACAGTGGGCTTATATACATAATCAGATGGGCGTCTATAGATAAGGACAACGGAGTCAAGTGGGCCCAAATATACAAAAGTGGATGGCGTAAAGCCTGGCTTCTGATAGGGAACTAAGTAAGTGTCCGATCATAAGATAAAGAGATAAGGGAGTAAACACGGGCAAACATCAGGTCAACATATACAAACTGAGTCATGGGGATGGGAGTAGAGCATGTGACGGGTCCCATGATGGAGATGTGATCAAGAAATGTAAAGTAGGTGGCAAGGAGGGATTCTCGTTGGGAAGGGTGAAGAAAATGGGGAGGCTTGGCAAGGGTTGTAACATCACCCCCTCTTCTGGTTCTAGCAGACCTGGCTAGAAACAACTTGTACCATCATCATCCTGTACCAGGTCTAGATAGTCATCCGCTACATTACGATCATCCATGGTATAATTCTCCTTGTCCTCATCCTGGGGACATCTATGAGTGTGGAGGAACCCATAAGGGCCGTGCTGGCCGCAAGAGTGGCACAAGTCGTGGACGGGACAGTCCAGTTCATGGTGCCCCGAGTTGTGGTGCAAACATTTGCTGCACCATCTGGAGGGGTTGATGATCGTCAGGGCAACTCCTATGCGTCGGAAGATACAAAATTGGCTCCAATGGAGATTGCTGTGACAGTGCCGGCACCACTTGTGGTTGAGGGGGCAGTTCCAGCTGATGTGGTACTTACTGTCGCATCACCAGCATGTCTCTCCACGGGGGTTTTTGTGCATGCACAGCATTTCAAATCGATTTGGTATCAATCTTGGGGTGGCCCCTAACGACCGTGGGGGGAGAGGTCAGGCATATGTGTCGGCGTACCTTTCAGTGATGGTTTGGTATGCATCTCCCATCTCCAGCCTCTTCCGAATCTCCACCAACTCCTGTTCCACCTGGAACATCCCATTCGTCAATCTTGCCATCATCTTTGCATGTTCCTTGTACTGCTTGTTGAGCGTTGTATGCAACTTTAAGTTCTTCTGCAGTCTCATCACTTCTGCCTTGAGACACGGGAGTTGCATGTCATTCAGTACTTCATCGATGGCGAAGGCACGGGAGTCTTCTGCAGCCAGGTGTCCAAGCTGCTTGTCGCTCATTGTGTGGTGAAGGCGACCAGTATACCTCTCCTCCAAATAAACTGGGGCCCCATAAACAGGACCATCCTTCTTCATACATCTGGTGACGTCCATTCCTCCATTAGTATAGAATATGTACTTAGCGATCGCGACTGTCCCATCGGCCATTGTGATTTCGAGGGGGAAGTACATTGAGGAGTTGGGGTTGTTGGCGAAGAATGGAAACTTGGGAACTTCATCATCCAGCTCCATCCCCAACAGATTGTTTGGGTGCGGCTCCTTGCTATGTTCAAAATTGTCATTCAGGTTGGGGGATTGATTCTTGACTCGAGCTTCGGCAGCTTCATAGTCAATGGGTGAAGAGGGACATGTGGAGGGATGAGCAGAGGGGAAGTTCTCAACAACTACAGTGGAAGTGGTGAAGGCGTCGATGGCGGCATTGGCAGTGATGAAAGACATGATAGAGTGGATGGTAGTAGGACATTGCTGAGAAAGCATGTACTGGGGGATTCGCTTGGGGTCTGAGGCCATCCTTTTAACTATCTTTGGGCACTTCTGGGTGTCGGGCATGGAACTCCAAGATAAGGACTGGGGCAAAGATATTCCTGGCTGGCTCCCACGAGTTGTCAGAGTCTGGGAATCCCTTCCACTTGATAAGGTAGTGCAGTTTGCGCCCTCGGCCTTTACGTATGGAGTCTAGAACTTGCTCCACTTCCCATTCCACTTCTCTGTCAATCAGTTCTGGGGGGGGTCTTGGGAAGTTTTCCCCATGTAAGGGCATCTCTTTGTAAGGCGTCAGGAGTTGGGCATGGAAGACCGGGTGAATTCTCCATGTGGATGGAAGCTCGAGCTCATATGACATGTCTGACAGCTTCCTGGTTATCTTGAAGGGTCCATGCCGTTGGGGTGCTAATTTGGCCATTGGGTGTGATGTACGAATGTTCTTCCCTTCTAACCATATGAGGTCATGGGTCTGATAAGGTGTGAATTTTGAGGGCTTCTCCGACAGGGTCTTTTGTGCCTTCAGCAAGTTCTCATTGGCTGATTTCCTGATCTCTTCCCATTGGTTGATACGCTGCACAGCTGATGGGATGTTCGTGGGTTTGCTGGCCCAGGTGGTTCATGGCATCCATCCCATGATAAGGGAGAATGGGGAGGTTTTTGTAGTGCCATTGGGCCATGAGTTATGTGCAAACTCCACAGTTGCTAGCCAGTTGGCCCAGTCATCCTGTCATCCATTACACCAGAACCAAAGATATTGTTCTAGCCACTGGTTCATCCTTTCTGACTGCCCATCCATCTGTGGATGGTAAGCCATTGAAATATTCTGCTTTACATCCAGCACCTTGCAAAGTGCCTTAGCAAATGTAGAGGTGAATTGTGGGTTGCGGTCGGAGATGACCTTTTCTGGGAGACCATAGTGTTGGTAGACGTGATCTAGGTAGAGTTTGGCAACTCCTTCTGCTGTGATAGATTTGTTGCAGGGTATGAACAATGCTGCCTTGGAGCAATCATGGTCTGTGATGGTCAAAATGGAGCCAAAGCCTCTGGAAGTGGGGAGTTTGATGATGAAGTCCATGGCAATGGTCTGGAACAGTAGTGAGGTTTTTTGTGACAGAATTCTCCCTGCGACGTTACTAATGACTCGATATTGTGTTTCACTGGTGTTTTGCTTACTGAGGGCCTAACCCCTCCTAATTCTCCTTAGTTCTAGCTCGTTCTACTGCACAACCATTTAGATATTATATCATAGAACTAGAACCTTCTATTTACTATTGTTGACACAGGACGTGTCTGGAGATGCTTCAGGCATCTAAGGTTTGCTTCAGCTGTAGATTAGATTAGTTTAGATTTCGGAGTATCGGACTTTTTATGTTATCTTTATTACATTTCTTTCTCATCTGACTCAGCTGATTAGTGATGGACTTAGTAATGCGCAGTAAGCATGTGATATCTCATTGGCCAATGGCCTTTATCCCTCTCTGTTTATTGTCCAGCACTTGTGGACTTATTCCCAGTGCGCACAGACCATTTCCCCTGGCCCCTATGGGTATATAAGGGTGTCTGTTTTGTCTCTTCCACTTCAGAGTTCTTCTAACCTCTGAAGTGTAAGTGCTTTTTACTATACTCTTCTTTACCTTTGACTAACCATCTTCTGTAGACTACTTGTCTTTTAGGTCAGTAGTATAGTTGTATCAGAGTTCTTCTAACCTCTGAAGTACTACTTGTCTTTTAGCCTAACCCGCTACTAACCACAGTCAGTATAACCAGCAGCATGTTTGTTTGACAGGTTATGGGCCCTGCCACTCATACTAACTATTAATATTCCCTTTGTTCATAAACAGCCCAACTCGCTTTTCGCACACCAAGCTCACAAAAGCTTCAAAGTCTTTCCCACCAGCTTCTTCCAGTGAGCTTTTCTATTTACTGTCTGTGCACCTTAACACCCCACAGGATGACGCAGTTTACTGCTCATCCTGAACTGTTTGGCTAGCCCTTCGGGGTTCTTGCAAAAGGTGATGAGGGACCCTAAGCGGGTGAAACACCTTGAGCTCCTTGAGTGCGCACTAGGTATTAGTAATTTCTTAGTTGTAGCTGGGTTTTCATCCCATAGATAGTCTTAGTAGGCCTATAGCCAGAAGCTTGTGGCTTTAAGTCCAGTCAATGCTTGGCTCTATCTGTAAGCCGGGTTTAGTGACCCACATGTGGAGTTTAGGGTCTAGAACAAGGCATGGGTAGTCACTCCCATGACGCTTGGGCTCGATACAAGTAGGCTGCACTACTATAGTCTATACATAGTAGATATAGTCTTCATCTCTGGGCATAAGTATCCGTTGCCTTTGTAGGGTAACCACGCCCTACCAGAGACAGACTAGACATCTACTCAGTCATGGCCCCAATCATCTAGGGCTTAATCATGGACTCCACCACCAGCATTAGAGGAAGGGCTATACACCCTTTGTCTCTAATGGAACTTGTGGTTGGCTCCTCCATGACATGACTCCCAGTCCTGATTACACTAGACACTCTGGCTAGTCTACCAGAGCTTATGTCTAGTTGCAGGATTGCGCTAGACAGCTTTACTATACCTAGAAAGTCGCACAACAGAGGCAGGACCTTCTTAGGTTCTGAAGCATAGTGCCACAGTATGGGGTGGCACTCTTAAGCGAGACCTGGGCACTGGTTCTAACTGCTCCTTGGAACCAGGAACACTTAAAACATCTCACAATGCCGTCCTCAATCGTCTTCCCTCCCTCCTCCAAGATGGAGCACCTTGATGGCTCCAACTGGCAAGTTTGGTCCGCCAATTTCAATGCCCTCCTTAGGATGAATGGGCTCAGGAGGCACATCCTCATGCCTTATCCTGATATGCCCCTCCTCCCAGAGGACAAGGAGGAAAAGGAGAAAATGCAGAAGGAAGTGATTGACCCCATCCTTAGGGAATGGATGGGAGAAGAGGAAATGCTTATTGGGCTCCTCTTTCTTAACGTCACCCAAGAAGTCTACTCGCAAGTAGCTTCTGATGCCAATTATCCTTCTCTTAGTGAGAAGTATAATAAGTTGGAACGGCTATATGGCTCTGTAGGTAGCATGGCCACATACAATTTGTGGCTTGCCCTGGTGTCCTTCCGTTTGGATGAAGGACAGTCATTCAGAACTCAATTACAAAAGGTTCTGGATGCCAGGAGTACCCTTAGAGAGAATGGGATGGAGGTCAATGACCTCCAGATGAGCTTTATATTGTTAAAAGCTCTCCCAGACTCTTACAGTGCCATTGCCGGCTCCATACTGGCCTCTGGCGATCCAGAGCGGCTCTCCCCTCAGGACCTTGTGCAGAGGTTCCTGAATGAGGAAAGTCACCTGGCGGGTCCCTCGGGAAGTGGTAGTGCAGTCCTGTCTAAGGCTGCACCTGTCAAATCAAAACCAAAAAATACAAATTTATCACCACTTCCCACTGCTGCCCCTGGTTCACAAGGGGTGGTCTGCTTCTATTGCCAAAAGCCTGGACATAAGTCCAACACTTGTGCAAAGAAGAAGAAGGACCTGGAGAATGCCAAAAAGGGCAAGGCAGGGAACAAGAAGAGGGCTGAGGCCCAACATGTACATACTATAGCCACTGTAGTTAATGGTAGTGGCAAAATAGAGGAGGTGCAAGAAGCACCTCGCATTCGCCTTTATGTTCACACCTATAATCTGGATATCAACTCAGATTATTGGATGCTTGATAGTGGTGCAACAGCTCATTTCAGTCCAAACCTTGAAGACTTCGATACTTATAAAGTTGACACAACCCATGAAGTATCACTAGGTGACAACTCCATAGTCAAAACAAGTGGAGTGGGCACTGTGGTCATCAGGACTGATCAGGGTTTTGACTTAGAATTGAGCGATGTGCTCCACATGCCTGGAGGACATAAAATACTCTCTGCCAGTGCCCTAGTAGAAAAAGGGGCAACTGTGTTCTTTGATAATAAGAAGGCAACAATTAAATATGGCGATAATATTATAGTGGAAGCATGGAAGTTTGGCAAATTGTATTGGGTACTAGGCAAACACATCCTAAGTAGTATCCATACAACTGCATCTGCCTCACTAGAAATCTGGCATCAAAGAATGGGCCATATGTCAAAAGAAGCCCTAAAAAGATATGCTCCTGAGGCAGTTAAAGGCCTCAAGATTAATAATAGCCAAGTGGAAGACAAGCCATGTTATGGCTGTGAAATGGGCAAGTCCCATCGTCTTCCATTTCCCCCATCTTCAAAGCGTGCATCAGCCCCCCTTGAGATCCTTCATAGTGATCTTGTAGGTCCCTTGCAGTGCAGTTCAATACAAGGGAATCTATACTTTGCCACCTTCTTGGACAATTTTAGCAGATATGCTTTAATCGTTCCAATGAAGTCTAAAGATCTGTTTACACCAGTTTTTAATAAACTGAAGACACTACTTGAAAATAAATTCAATCATAAAATCAAGTGTCTTCATACAGATCGTGGTGGTGAGTATGTGAATAAGGCGCTGAAGGCAACGCTTGAAGATTATGGCATAGAGCATAAACTTACAATGCCGTATAGTCCACAACAGAATGGAAGGGCCAAGAGGTTCAATAGAACCATTATGGAAAAAGGCACTAGCATGCTGCACAATGCTGGCCTGTCCCTTGGCTTCTGGGAGTGTGCTGTTGAAACAGCATGTCATATATATAACAGAACTCCCATCCGTTCTAATAAGTGGAAAACTCCGCTTGAGCTTCTGGTTGGGAACAAACCAGATGTCTCATATTTCAAGGTCTTTGGTTGCAAAGCCTATTATCATGTTCCAGAAGGCAAGCGGCGCAAATTAGATCCCAAAGCCAGGGAAGCCGTCTTTGTTGGGTATGAGCCCACCTCTAAGGGCTATACACTTTGGGATAGTCATACCCGGTCTCTCATCTTTTCACGAGATGTTACATTTGATGAGAGATCCTTCCCATCCTGCTCTGATAAGGACAACAGAGCAGAGAAATCCATAGAGCAACCTAGTCAAGGTGGCTCATTTACTTTACCTGGTGGCAATGTCCAGCCACCACCAGCAACAGCTACGCATGTTCCTGAGGCTCCTCAGCATGAGGAAGACCTGGAAGAGGAACAGGAGGACATCATACCTCCTCAAATAGCACCACAGCCTACCACACCCACACGTAATGTAGACACCACACACCCTCAGACTATATATCAGACCCCTCCATCTCAAATCATGGAACCATCCTCCCCTCCCAAAAGAACCAAAGCAATCAGAAAATCACAAAGGATTGCAGACAGAATTCCTCAACCTAATTTTCAGAGGACAAGTCCACACTCTGAATGACGAGATAGGGCAATCCAAGAAGATTTAGACTTGAATACTGCACGTCCCAATCAGAATCATCATTTGAATCCTCGCTTCTACAATGAGGATAATGCAGAGTTTGTGCAAGGTTCTTCCAGACTTGGTCAGATGGATCTACTCAATGCTGCAGGATCACTGTATAGGGATCCTCTTACATTTAAAGAAGCAATGGAGTCTGATAATGCCAGTGATTGGCTTGAGGCATGTCAATATGAGATTGATGCCTTAGAAAAACTTAAAGTGTGGCGCCTTGAAGACCTTCCTGAAGGTAGAAAGGCTGTAAAGTCCAAGTGGGTCTTTAAATTGAAAGCAGATGGACGCTTTCGTGCTAGGCTTGTAGCAAAAGGGTTCACCCAAATAGAGGGGGTGGACTTCGACGAAACTTTCTCTCCAGTCGCCCGATTTGAGTCTCTTAGACTATTGTTAGCGTTGGCCATGCTTGAGGATTGGGAAATCTACCAAATGGATGTCAAATCGGCATTCCTACATGGCAATCTGGATGAGGAGATTTATATGGAGCAACCTATTGGTTTCATCATTGCTGGACAAGAGTCCAAAGTTTGCAGGCTACAGAAGGCTCTGTACGGCCTCAAACAAGCTTCCCGAGCATGGAACTTGCAATTCCATGCAGTTCTCAATGAACTGAGCTTCACTCAGATGTACTCTGATGCAGGAGTATATGTGTATCATCACCAAGAGGGGGATGGTTCACTTTTCATCATTCTATATGTTGATGACATCACTATACTTGGGTCCTCCACTAAGAAGATTCAATGGCTGAAGGACTCTCTATCTAGCCGATATGAGATGACTGATCTTGGCGAAATCCAGTCCTACCTTGGAGTTAACATCACCAGGGATTGTCCTAACAAGACACTGGATATCGATCAGACAGCCTATGTCTCCTCAATAGTTGAGAGGTTTGGAATGGGGGATTCCAACCCAGTATATACTCCTCTACCCTCTGGCGTGGATGTCCACTTGGTCAAGTTTGAAGACCAGGCATCTACCTCTGAAATTAAGAGGTATCAGCAGTTAATGGGGTCTCTGCTTTGGGTGCAGATTGGAAGCAGACCCGACATTAGTTTTGCTGTTGCACGCCTTAGTCAATTTGCTTCCAACCCTTCCCAGCAGCACATGTGACTAGCAAAGTATGTCTTAGCCTATCTAAATGCTACAAAAGACTACAAGTTGTGCTATTCTGGAGGGAATGGTGAAGTTGGCCTTCATGGCTTTGTGGATTCCTCATGGGGAGATCAAGAGGACTGCCACTCCACCTCAGGCTACGTCTTTTTCCTTGCTAATGGAGCCATCAGCTGGTGTTCCAGGAAGCAGAAGACAGTAGCACAGTCCACCACTGAAGCCGAGTATATGAGCCTTGCTGAGGCTTCAAATCAGGCAGTGTGGTATAGGACGTTTATGCAGGAATTGGGGTATGAAGTTAGCTCACCCATACAACTGCATTGTGACAATAAGGGTGCAGTAGATCTTGCATTAAACCCTGTCACAGGAAGGCGATCAAAGCACATACCAATAAAGTACCATGCCATTAGGGAGTATGTAGAATCACACCAGATAGACTTGGTGCGAACTCCCACTGGAGAGATGCTGGCAGATGGCCTTACAAAGTCTCTGCCTAGATCATCTTTTGATCTCATGGTAACTGGATTTGGACTAGTGCTGGAATGAAGGAGCTGGAATCTGGAGACCTTGTTCACCAGTTTCACTTTCCCACCATGCCACATGAGCACATTCTCGACCTCGAGAGTGACGCAAGAGGTGTGTAGACTTGCATAAGTGAATCTACAACTCGTATGCAAAGCTCACAAAGAGTTAGAGAAGTTGGATCTCTGGCTGGTGATATGTTCGTTTAATTTGTGAACAGCAGTGTGCTCATTCAATTCATCTCAACCTCATGATCGATGCCTTCACCATGGAGGGATGTTGACACAGGACGTGTCTGGAGATGCTTCAGGCATCTAAGGTTTGCTTCAGCTGTAGATTAGATTAGTTTAGATTTCGGAGTATCGGACTTTTTATGTTATCTTTATTACATTTCTTTCTCATCTGACTCAGCTGATTAGTGATGGACTTAGTAATGCGCAGTAAGCATGTGATATCTCATTGGCCAATGGCCTTTATCCCTCTCTGTTTATTGTCCAGCACTTGTGGACTTATTCCCAGTGCGCACAGACCATTTCCCCTGGCCCCTATGGGTATATAAGGGTGTCTGTTTTGTCTCTTCCACTTCAGAGTTCTTCTAACCTCTGAAGTGTAAGTGCTTTTTACTATACTCTTCTTTACCTTTGACTAACCATCTTCTGTAGACTACTTGTCTTTTAGGTCAGTAGTATAGTTGTATCAGAGTTCTTCTAACCTCTGAAGTACTACTTGTCTTTTAGCCTAACCCGCTACTAACCACAGTCAGTATAACCAGCAGCATGTTTGTTTGACAACTATGACATAGCTAGAACTACATGTATTTAAAGACCTACTAGAGTAGAGAGACAGACTAAGTCTGTTCTCTTGTGTTCAATCAAAGGTGCTTCGGAATCCTTGAGTCCTCTCAGTTAGAACCCCACTTGAACTCTCCAAGATGTGACTTGGAGAGCCTTTGACCCTAGTGAACTTGCTGCAGGACTGAGTGTCTCTGCTGTCAACTTCGATTCACAGCCTTGACTTATCTTGACGCGACTTGGGAGGCTAGCTCCCACACGATCCCCGACACAGTTCCGCACCTAACTGTGACATTTTTGGTGTGATTGGAAATGGTGCTGGTGGATGTGGGTGTGTGTTTACTTTATTGGCTTGACAGTCCACACATCCTTTCACGTACTGTAGTTCTCTACATCCTTCTTCATGTTTGGCCGCCAGTAATCTCATTTAGTCAGGGCATACATGTTAGCAATGCCAGGGTGGCCTGCAGAGGGGAGGTCATGGTGAAAATGGATCACCCCCCTCTTAATGTTGTCACCACCGGTGACAACGAGACAATCCCTGTCCTTCCACCATAGGCTGTCAATTTTCTTCAGATTGTGTGCGTCTGCCCATGACTCACATAACTGTTGGTTCATATTTTGCGATACCTGAGCCCACAAGTCCATGTCATGAAGACTGATGACAGCTGTTTTTGCAAAGGTCTCTTTGGGGAGCACAATGATGTCATTGTTGTCCTCCTCTCCATTGTTCAGGTCGGGTTGTCGTGACAGGGCATCTGCGCGTGCGTTGCGACTTCCTGCAATATGTTTCAATACGAAGTTGTACTCTTCTATGTTACAAACCCTGCTGCGTTGTCTCATTCCCTTTTTCTCTCATGTGACTTGCTGCTTGGATGTGTTTGTCCCTTTGTTGACTGTGTTGTGACTGGCATTGTACCTGTTTGTTCCTTATCTCTGACTCATGCTGTGCTTATCTATGACTTGTACTTTACATCAGAACACTTACGTATTTTCCCACCAGAATCGCGACTATACCAGATTCGTCTATGTATATTCTCACCTGGCCCACCTTGACTCCGCTCCCCATCTGGTTAGATTATGACTTCATTGATACATCAAGTACGTTACTCCAATTCAGACTCTGACCTCTATTACGTATAAAAGGCCTGTCTAGATAGCCTGTATGCCCTAGACTCGACTTCTTAATCAACTTGGTGCATTACCTTCTGGGTGATCCTAAGACCCGACTCTTGAATCATCTCAGTGCTTCTGGCACTCTTCCGCTCACCAATACTAAGGGATTAGCTCCTTGGTGTTGACTCCTCACCCAACCTCTGTGTACTTGAAAGACAGTGCATACTTGACTTCGTAGTTTTGCTACACGACTTGTCACACATCGTGCTGAATGCCTGCACCAGGCATTACATTAGGTCGAGTCTCCTCCACTGTGGCTTCATCTAGCCAAAGCCAGACCTTGCACAACGAAGAACTCATCGACTGATGAGATGAGGATAATCTTTCACAACAAGTCCTTGGCTCTGCCATCTGGAAGGATTTTGAAACCGAGTTTGGATACTACGTCTATCATGACGATCAGTACCAGCCAGTTGAATATGACGAACAGAAACAAGTCTGGTACCGTATCCATTACTCTAGAAGCCATTGTTCCTGGGTCACCACAGGACCTGCCCCACCAGAGTACAGCTTAGGACCCTGGAGAGAGAATCCTCCAGCCATTGTCACAGATTCAGAAACCAAAGAATATATTGAAGAAAGCAGCAAAGACGCACAAGTCATAGCCCCCAGCTTTACGGCTCCGACAGTTGCACCTGAGAGTACTATGTCCAGAATATCTGCTTTAGTCTCTCCCCAGATCACACAACAAACCTCAGACACCCCGACCATCACTTATCCAACGATGTCGACCATTGCTGCGCAATTACCAGACCCCGCTCCAGTTGTCCCTGCCCCGAACCTCCCTCCCCCATCAGGACACCTTACGGGAGTCCTTCCAACTATGTTTACCAGTGATCGATCCCAGAGCAAAAAGTTCATGCTCAAATTCAAGACGTTTAAAAATTTCAACCATGATGTCCCACAAATTGTGAACCCTTTCCAACAAACCAACCTCTTCCTCTCACTTATCAGAGGAGACTCCGTCGATGACTGGACAATGGAGCAGATTGAATGGCTGAATGATAGGGTTACAGCTGGAACCAGAACCACGGATGAAGATCTGTGGGATGTAGTGGCACAAAGATTTAAAGATGCCTTCACAGATGGACAGGCCAAGCAGAAGGCCGCCAGAGAATTGAAGTCCCTTAAAATGGAAAGAGGGGATTTAGATGGCTACATAGCCAGATTCCGCAACCTGGCTAAGAGAGCAGGGTATGATGTGAATGAAGAGGCAATGCTTGACCTCTTCTCCCAGGGGTTGCCCAACCCCCTGGTGAAAAATATTATCCAATTCCATCATCCTGAATTGTGGAGCCAGTGGATGAGTGCTGCCAGAACACAGCAGCAAGATTATCTAGACTTCCAAACGCGCTTTGGAGTGGATACGAAGAAGGGCAAAACCTGCAATCAGTGGAAAGCGGCATTTGGGGTAAAACCTACTACCTCTTGAGACCCCAATGCTATGGATACGTCAGTGGATTGCACCAAAGCCCGTGCAGCCCTCACTGATGATGAGAAAAGAAATCTCATGAAGGAGGGATGTTGCTTCCACTGCCGAGCACAAGGGCATATGTTGCAATTTTGCCCAAAGAAAACAGTTCGGGCGGCAGAAGCAACAGTGGCCACTACCACTACGACACTGCCAGTACAGAATCTACCCACCCCAGTAAAAGAAAACCCAGTAACTGCCCCAAAGACCAAAGAACAGAAGGCGGCTGCAATATGGGAGCATATGATGAATGAGGACAAGGCAGTACAAGCTCTGATCATCGACAAGGCCTTTGGCCAGAAGGATTTTTGATTGGCTTGACCCCATCAGCCTGGGCAAGAGCACTCCATGTAACTTCTGTGTACACTAGTCGTTTCAAGTCATTAAAAATACCAGTACACTTTGAAACCAAACAGAAGACGGCCGACAGATGGATATTGATTGACTCTGGAGCCACGGACAACTTCATCAGCCAGAGACTCCAGAGAACGTTAGGACTGGGGACACAGCTACTTCCCCAAGAGAAAAATATTTGGAACATAGATGGGATGGCTAATAAAGCCAGGAAAATCACACATTGCTGTGATTTAGAAGTGCAGGTTGGGGAGCAGACCAAGCAACTCTGTTTCCTCATTACAGATTTAGGAGACGAAGACATGGTTCTGGGGTACCCATGGTTGGCAGCATTTGAGCCCAAAATCAACTGGGCAGAAGCAACAATGGACAAGGATTTCTACCCAGTTCTCATCACATCCCTAGGATATGACTACGCTGTGTGACACCCCCTCACCCATGCTATCGTCATGGGATTGGCTGTCACCTGGAGTGACATGGAACCTGTGGATCAGGTGTATTGTTATGCTATGAAAGCATCGGAATTGGCTCAGGCAGAAGCACAGAAAAACCCGGAAAAGACATTCGAAGAGGTAGTCCCAGCAGAATACCATCAACACTGGAAGGTCTTCTCGGAGGAAGAGTTGCAATGCTTCCCTCCCTCTCAACCCTGGGATCACGCCATTGATTTCGTCCCAAATGCCCTGCAATCAGTGGATTGTAAGATCTACCCACTGTCTCAACCAGAGAAGGAAGCGCTCTCCACCTTCCTGGAGGAACACCTGGCAAAAGGATATATACAACCTTCCAACTCGCCCTATGCTTCACCCTTCTTTTTCATTAAAAAGAAGGACGGGAAACTGTGACTGGTACAGGACTACAGATGGATTAATGAACTCACAGTGAAAAACAACTACCCACTGCCCTTGATCTCAGAAATTATCGATAAAATGTGTGATAAAGCCCTGTTCTCAAAAATGGACGTTCGCTGGGGCTATAACAACATCTGTATTTGAGAAGGTGACCAACCCAAAGCTGCTTTCAAGACCAATCAGGGACTTTTTGAACCCAACGTTGTGTTCTTTGGCTTGACGAACTTGCTGGCAACCTTCCAGTCCATGATGAATCATATTTTCTGAGACCTGATCCTTATGGAAGAAGTTGTGGTGTATATGGACGACATCCTAGTGGCTACAAAAGATGACATTCATCACCACCAGACCCGAGTTCATGAAGTACTGGAAATCCTGGTGAAACATGACCTTTATTTGAAACCTGCCAAATGCTCCTTCGAGCAAAAGACTGTCAAATATTTAGGTGTCATCCTAGAAGGGGGACAAGTACGCATGGACCCTGTAAAAGTACAAGGCATTCGAGAGTGGTCCATCCCACAGTGTACCAAGGACGTCAGATCATTCATTGGTTTTTGTAATTTCTACTGATGCTTCGTCAAAGGATTTTCAGCCATCACCAGACCACTCAATGACCTCTTGAAAAAGGATGTACCCTGGCACTGGGATGAACTGCAGCAGAAAGCATTTGATCAAATAAAAGCAATCATTAGCTCCAACCGGTTCTTATTCAACCCGACCTAGCCAAGCCCTTCAAGTTGGAAGTTGACACTTCCATGTATGCTAATGGAGCAGTCTTGTCACAGAGAGATGCTGGAGGGATCCTTCACCCAGTCGCATTTTACTCAGAAACATTCTCATCAGCAGAAAGAAATTACGATATTTGGGACAGGGAACTACTGGCTATTGTAAAGGCACTACGACATTGGCGGCCATATTTGGCTGGATCCCACACAAGACCATCATCTATACAGATCACTCCAACCTTCTTTACTGGCAAGAACCTCATAAGATTAGTCAATGAGTTGCATGTGAAGTTCTGGAGCTTGAAGAGTACAACTTCACACTCAAGCACCTACCTGGAGCCCGTAATGCACAAGCCGACGCCCTGTCCAGACCGACCAGCCATGATGAAGGAGAAAACAACAATGACAATATTGTTGTCTTACCAGAAGATGTCTTTGCAAAGACGCTGTTGTCAGCCTCCATGACATGGATCTATGGGCCCAAGTGACACAGAAATGAATCAGGAACTGTGCAAGTCCTGGGCAGAGCCGCACAACATAAAAATGAAAACAGCCTCTGGTGGAAAGACAGCGATCAGTTGGTTGTCACTGGTGGCGACAACGTTAAGAGGGGGGTGATTCATTTTCACCATGACCTTCCCTCTGCAGGACACCCGGGGATTGCAAACACCTACCCCTTGCAAACGAGATTATTGGTGGCCAAACATGAAAAAGGATGTAGAAGCATACATCAAAGGATGTGCGGAATGCCAGGCAAACAAAGTAAACACTCACCCAAAACTGCCAGCACTTTCACCCATTACACTGATAGCAACAGCCCCTTTCCAGACCATTGCTATGGACTTTATCATCAAGCTCCCACAGTCACAAGGATATGACTCAATACTCACCATCATGGACCATGATTATTTGAAGGCCGCCCTCTTCATCCCCTGCAACAAGACGATATCAGCAGAAGGTGTAGTGAAACTGTACCTAAACCACGTCTACTGGCACTACGGACTCCCCCAAAAGATTATTTCGGACCAAGACCCACAATTTGCATCCATGTTTGCCCAAGCCCTCTGTAAACACCTCAACATCCAGCAGAACATCTCCACAGCATATCACCCTCAAACGGATGGTCAATCAGAGCGGACAAACCAATGGTTGGAACAATATCTTCAATTCTGGTGTAATGAACGGCAGGACGACTGGGCAGAATGGTTAGCAACGGCTGAGTTCGCACACAATAGTTGGCCAAACGGAATGACGAAAGCCTCTCCCTTCTCCCTTATTATGGGATGGAACCCTTGCACTACATGGACAGACAAACCCACAAATGTACCATCTGTGACACAGCATATTGGCCAATGGGAGGAGATACAGGAATCAGCCAATAGGAATCTTCAGAAGGTGCAAAGGACCCTGGCCGAGAAGCCCACTAGGTTTATGCCCTACCAGGTCGGAGATCAGGTCTGGCTAGAAGGACGTAACATTCACATGTCACACCCAACAGCGAAATTAGCTCCCAGATGCCACAGCCCCTTTGTAATTGAACAGAAGCTCTTGGACATCACATACAAGCTCACGTTACCCACCACCTGGAAGATACACCCCGTTTTCCATGCCAGTCTTTTGACACCATACAAGGAGACTTCCATTCATGGGCAGAATTTCCCTAGACCCCCTCCTGATCTAGTCGATGGAGAACTGGAATGGGAGGTAGAACGTATCGCTGACGCGAAATGGAAGGGTTGAGGGCACAATCGAAGACTTCACTATCTGATCAAATGGAAGGGATTCCCTGATGCCGATAACTCGTGGGAACCTGCTGCAGACATCTTTGCACCCCAGCTTATCAACGACTTCTATAGGCACCACCCAGAGGCAGATAAAGAGCAAGAGAGAATACAGCTGTTGGACAACTTCCCCCACAACTCAAGAGAAAAACATCCATGTCACCATCTAGTGTCCACGCCTCTGCCGCCATTGATGTGTTTCCCTTACTTTCTCCTTTGCACCCTCCTTCTCACCCACTTTCTCCTATTGACTACGATGTGACCACCAAAGTGGCCGAAGGGGACAGAATCATCAACATCAATGAAGATTTTAATTTGCCTGAACACCCCCGTCCCAACGACCTGATCGATGTGGACTTTGGTGACGAGTCCCCAGAATTCCCATTCTTCCCGAATGACCCCAACTGCAATTTTACTTCCCACTCATGATCCCGTCATCCAAGAACGATGGCACCACGGAGGTAGCCAAGTATATCTACTACACCAACGAAGGTATGGATGTAGCCAGCTGTCTAGAAAAAGGGGGGCCAGTCTACAGGGCCCCAGTGTACCTGGAAGAAAAGACTGTCGATTGACTTCACTATGTCTTGGGGCCGGAACATTTACAACACCTCTCGGCCCATGACCCACACACCTTCGCCATCAATGAAGTGCTCCGAGACCTACGTATGCCACAACTAACTGCTGAAATTGTGCAGTTGCGCAAGTTCCAGGCGCTCAGGGACAATTTGGAGATGCAGCATTGCGACTATGAGCGACAAATGGTAAAATTAACCGAGGGGTCTTTGACATAGAGCATCACCTGGTGAGCATCAGGACAAGATTGGAATGAGGAGAGGCATACCAAATCATATCCGAACGGTACGCCAATATTTTTGTGCAATAACTCCCTCGTTGCTGCCTCAACCTTGCACCCTGGCTTAACCCCCACTGTTTGAAATGCCACATCTCCATGAAAACCCCGATGGCAAGCTTTGCTGGCACTGCAGCAGCAAGTACCATCTTAGCTGGTGTTGCCCCACGGCCAAGAAACAATGTCGACATTGCCAGAGCACCTCGCACTGGAGTTGTCAATGCCTGTTTCGACGACTCACACAAGCCCCACCATCCAGAACCCATCAGGGTGGTGTGGCAAGTGTCTCTCCCACAACGCTGGCCATCAAGAAATCGATTGTCACGTTTACAATGGCTGCTTTCAATGTGGGAGATGGGGCCCTACGGTTTTCTACAAACACACATTTGCCCCACAGATGAAGAAAAGGAGAACTATGATGCAGACCACTACACTGTAGCTGATGACTACCTCTCCCTGGTCCAGGATGACAATGGTATGCCAATCTAGCTGGCTCTGCTAGGACTTAGAGAGGGGGTAATGTTACAAACCCTGCTGTGTCATCTCATTCCCTTTTTCTCTCATGTGACTTGCTGCTTGGATGTGTTTGTCCCTTTGTTGACTGTGTTGTGACTGGCATTGTACCTGTTTGTTCCTTATCTCTGACTCATGCTGTGCTTATCTATGACTTGTACTTTACATCAGAACACTTACGTATTTTCCCACCAGAATCGCGACTATACCAGATTCGTCTATGTATATTCTCACCTGGCCCACCTTGACTCTGCTCCCCATCTGGTTAGATTATGACTTCATTGATACATCAAGTACGTTACTCCAATTCAGACTCTGACCTCTATTACATATAAAGGCCTGTCTAGATAGCCTGTATGCCTTAGACTCGACTTCTTAATCGACTTGGTGCATTACCTTCTGGGTGATCCTAAGACCCAACTCTTGAATTGTCTCAGTGCTTCTGGCACTCTTCCACTCACCAATACTAAGGGATTAGCTCCTTGGTGTTGACTCCTCACCCGACCTCTGTGTACTTGAAAGACAGTGCATACTTGACTTCGTAGTTTTGCTATGCGACTTGTCACACGTCGTGCCGAACGCCCACACCAGGCATTACATTCTAGTTCTAGGACTTCACAGGCGACCTGTCAACTGATTTTGTGGGGCTCCTTCCAATAAAGCAGATTGGAGTGATCAGTGTGAATGATAGTCTTGTGAGGGGTTCCTGCCAGATACAGTCACCAGTGCCTCAATGCTTTTACAATGGTGAGTAGCTCTCTATCCCAAATGTCGTAGTTTCGTTCTGCTGATGAGAATGTTTCTGAGTAGAAGGCGACTGGGTGAAGGAGTCCTGCTACATCCCGCTGGTTCAATACGGCACCATTGGTGAAGTGAGATGCATCTACTTCAAGTTCAAAGGGTCTTCCTAAGTCTGGCTGCAGGAGGACTGGTTCTGAGCCTATGATGTCTCAGATTTGTTCAAAGGCTTGTTGCTGTTCCTTTCCCCAATGCCAGGGTATCTCCTTCTTCAACAGCCCATTCAGTGGCTGGGCAATCCCCAAAAATCCTCATATGAATCATTGGTAGAAATTGCAGAATCCAATGAAGGATCGCACATCCTTGATGCACGTAGGTACGGGCCACTCCCGGATCCCCTGTACTTTTACTGGGTCCATTTGCACTTGTCCTCCCTCCAGGATGACTCCTAAGTATTCAATGCTTTGCTGTTCAAAGGAACACTTTGCCAGTTTAAGGTATAGATCATGTTCGTGCAGTATATCCAGTACCTGATGTACTCGCTCTCGATGGCAGTTCAAATCATTGGTGGTGGCAACCAGGATGTCATCCATATAGACTACCACTTCGCCAGTAAGAATGAGATCTCGAAAAATGTGATTCATCATAGCTTGGAATGTCGCTGGCAAGTTTGTAAGTCCGAAAAACATGACATTTGGTTCAAACAACCCTTGGTTTGTCTTAAATGCCACTTTGCATTGATCACCTTCTTTTATCCTGACATTGTTGTAGCCCCAGTGTACGTCCATTTTTGAAAAGAGGGACTTGTCCCGCATGGTGTCAATGAGTTTGGAGATAAGTGGTAGGGGATAGGCATTCTTTACAGTGTATGCATTAATCTTTTGATAGTCCTGAACCAGTCGCAGCTTGCCATCCTTCTTTTTGATGAAGAAGAAGGGTGAGGCATACTGTGATTTGGACGGGTGGATGTATCCTTTGGCCAGATGTTCTTCTAGGAACTCAGTGAGTGCAGCCTGTTCGGACTGGGACAGTGGATAGATTTTGCAGTCTATAGCTGCCAGCATTTCTGGGAGAAGATCAATGGCATGATCCCATGGTCATTCTGGGGGAAAATGATGGGATTCTTCTTCAGAGAATACCTTCCAGTGCCGCTGATAAGCACTTGGCACTACGTCCTGGTATGTCTTCTCAGTCTGTCCCTGTACTGCCTTCTGGGCCAGTTCCAATGCTTTGGTGACATAGCAATAACCAGGGTCACTTTCTTCCTCCGTATGCGTAGTCCTTACTACTGGATGTCTGATTGCATAATCATAGCCGAGCGATGTGACAATGGTTGGGTATGAGTCTTTGTCCATTGTTGCATCAGCCCAATTAATCTTTGGTTCAAAGGCAGCAAGCCATGGGTATCCCAAATGAGGTCTTTGTCTCCTAGATCTGTAATCAGGAAGTGTATAGTCTTCGTCATCTCCCCAACCTGGACTTTTAGGTCCTATAGTGGGTGATCTTTCCAGCACATTAGCCGTTCCATCAATGTTCCATATGTTCTTTTCCTGGGAAGTGCCAGCCCCCTAGACCCATTGTTTTGATTAGTTGTGGGTGAATGAAATTATCTGTGGCTCCAGAGTCCACTAAATATCTCAATCGGCTGTCCTCTGTGTAGTTTCAAAATGGACTGGTATTTTTAATGACTTGAATTGACTAGCATACACAGAGGTGACATGGAGTGCTCACACCCAGGCCGATGGGTTTGAGCCTAACAAAAATCCTTTTTTGCAAACGCCTTTTCTACTAGGATGGCGCATACTTCCTCACTCTCTTTCATCATGTTAGCCCATATATCCTGAGCTTTCTCTTCCTTTGATCATTTATCCACAGTGGGTGGGTTATTTTGAGTGGGGGCTTCTGGTGTTACGGTGGTTGTGACAGAATTCTCCCTGCAACGTTACTAATGACTTGACATCGTGTTTCACCAGTGTTTTGCTTACTGAGGGCCTAACCCCTCCTAATTCTCCTTAGTTCTAGCTCATTCTACTGCACAACCATTTAGATACTATGTCATAGTCCTAGAACCTTCTATTTACTATGACATAGCTAGAACTACTTGTATTTAAAGTACAGTAAAGTAGAGAGACAGACCTAAGTCTGTTCTTGTTACGCCCGGTGCGGGACGTTCCACACGACTTGTGTGACAGCGCGATTCGCAGGTTCAGATAAGAAACCAATAAGGCTTCTTGGAGATTGAGTGGGATGAGTCAAAGTCAAAGGGGCGCTCCCTAAGACGATGTTGAGCGGAGAAGTACCAGAAGTACTTGAGACAACTGAGTCAGAGATCAAGGGATGTCCAGAAGACAGGCACCGATGTATTCAATAAGTCAAGTCTGAGGTCTACAGCGTAGCTACAGCGGACTTATATACGTAACTCAACGGCGTCTATGAGATAAGGATCGGAGTCAAGTGGGCCCAAATATACGGAAGCGGACGGCGTAAAGTCTAGCTTCTGATAGGGTATTAAGTAAGTGTCCGGTCGTAGAGATAAGATGATAAGAAGATAAGGACAGCATAAGAAACGTCGCGTCAACAGGTACAAAGCGGGTCACGGGGATGGAAGTAAGGCATTGACGGATCCCACGATGGGGACGTGATCGAGAAGTGTAAAGTAGGCGGCAAGAGGGGTCGTCGTTGGGGAGGTGGAAGAAAACGGGGGCGGATGGCAGAAGTCATAACATCACCCCCTCTTCTGGTTCTAGCAGACCCAGCTAGAAACGACTCGTACCGTCATCATCTTGTACCAGCTCCAAGTAGTCGTCAGCTACATTACGATCATCCATTGTATAGTTCTCCTTGTCTTCGTCCTGGGGGCATTGGTGAGTGCGGAGGAACCCATAGGGGCCGCGTTGACTGCACATGTGCACAGATCGTGGATCGGGCAGTCCAGCTCTCGATGTCCTGCATTGTGACGTAGGCACTTGCCACACCATGCGGACGGGTTGCTGATCGTTGGGGCGACTCCTACGCGGCGGAAGATGCAGAACCTGCTCCAATGCAGGTTGCTTGACAGTGCCGACACCACTTGCGATTGAGAGGACAGTTCCAGCTGATGTGATACTTACTATCACAGCGCCACACGTCTCTCCGCGGGGGTTCTCATGCATACGCGGCATCTCGAATCGGTTCGGTAGTAGCACAGGAGCAGCCCCCAATGATCGTGGGGGTAGGGGTCGGGCATATGTGTTGGCGTACCTCTCAGCAATTGTTTGATAGGCATCCCCTTCTCCAGCCTTTTTGAATCTCCACCAACTCCTGCTCAATCTGGAACATCCCGTTGGTCAACCGGGCCATCATCTTCACATGTTCTTTGTACTGCTTGTTGAGTGTGTTGCGTAAGGTTAGATTCTTCCACAGTCTCATCACCTTGGCTTTGAGACGCGGAAGTCGCATGTCACTCAGTACCTCGTCGATGGTGAAGGCCCGCGAATCCTCAGCGGCCAGATGCCCCAGCTGTTCGTCGGTCATGGTATGATGCAGACAACTGGTGTACCTTTCTTCCAGATAGACTGGAGCTCCATAAACGGGACCGTCCTTCTTCATACATCTGGCCACGTCCATCCCTCCATTGGTGTAAAAGATATACTTGGCGATCGCGACCGTCCGTCGCCCAATGTAATCTCCAAGGGGTAGTATGTGGAGGAGTTGGGTTGTTAACAAAAAAGGGGAATTCGGGAACCTCATCGTCCGATTCCATACCTATCAGGTCGTTGGGATGCGGTTCCTCACAGTGTTCAAAGTCGTCGTTGGGGTTGGGGGACTGGTTCTTGACCTGAGCTTCAGCGGCCTCGTAGTCAATGGGTGAGGAGGGACGTGTGGACGGGTGAGCGGAAGGGAAGTTCTCGACTACTACCGTGGTAGCGGTGAAGGCGTCAATGGCGGCGTTGGCAGCGATGAAAGACATAATAGATTCTGTGGTTGTAGGACGTTGCTGTGGGGGCATGTACTGGGGGGGTTTGCTTAGGATCTGGGTCGTCCTTTTAACTATTCTTGGGCGCTTCTGGGTGTCGGTCATGGAACTCCGAGATAAGGGCCAGGGCAAAGATATTCCCGGCGGGCTCCCACAAGTTGTCAGAGTCTGGGAATCCTTTCCACTTGACTAGGTAATGTAACTTGCGCCCTCGGCCTTTTCGTAGGGAATCTAGAATCCGCTCCACTTCCCACTCCGCTTCTCCATCAATTAATTCAGGGGGGGGTCTTGGGAAGTTTTCCCCATACAGGGTGGTCTCTCTGTAAGGTGTCAGAAGTCGAGCATGGAAGACTGGGTGAATTCTCCATGTGGGTGGAAGTTCAAGTTCATATGACACGTCTGACAGCTTCCTCATTATCATGAAGGGTCCGTGGCGTCAGGGAGCTAATTTCGCCATGGGGTGTGAGGTGCGAATGTTCTTCCCCTCCAACCAGACAAGGTCATTGGTCTGATAAGGCGTGAACCTTGTCGGTCTTTCGGATAGGATCCTTTGCGCCTTGAGCAGATTCTCATTGGCTGATTTCCTGATCTCCTCCCATTGGCTGATACGTTGCGCCACTGAGGGGGTGTTTGTGGGCTTCTTAGTCCAGTTAGTCTGTGGCATCCATCCCATGATAAGTGAGAATGGAGGGGTCTTAGTAGTTCCGTTGGGCCATGAGTTGTGTGCAAACTCGGCCATTGCCAACCAGTCGGCCCAGTCATCCTGTCGTCTGTTGCACCAGAACCAAAGGTATTGTTCTAGCCATTGGTTTGTTCTTTCGGATTGTCCATCAGTTTGTGGATGGTAGGCAGTCAAAATATTCTGGGTGATGTCTAAAGTCTTACAGAGCGCCCTAGCAAAGGCGGAAGTGAAACGTGGGTCGCGATCTGAGATGATCTTTTCTGGGAGGCCGTAGTGTCTGTAGACATGATCCAGGTAGAGTTTGGCTACGCCTTCCGCTGTAACAGACTCATTACAGGGTATGAACAGTGCCGCTTTAGAGCAATCATGGTCAGTGATGGTCAAGATAGAGTCGAATCCTCTGGAGATGGGGAGTTTGACTATGAAGTCCATCGCAATGGTCTGGAACGGTAGTGAGGCTGTAGGTGTGATCGGGAATGGTGCTGGTGGGTGTGGGTGTGTGTTTACTTTGTTGGCTTGGCAGCCCGCGCATCCTTTCACATAGTTTTCCACATCCTTCTTCATGTCCGGCCACCAGTAATCTCGTTTGGCCAAGGCGTACGTGTTAGTAATGCCAGGGTGGCCCGCAGAAGGGAGGTTGTGGTGAAAATGGATCACCCCCCTCTTAATGTTGTCGCCACCGGTGACAACGAGTCGATCCCCATCTTTCCACCAAAGGCCGTCGATCTTCTTCAGATTATGTGCGTCTGCCCATGCTTCGCATAACTGCTGATTCATGTTTTGTGACACTTGAGCCCATAAGTCCATGTCGTGGAGGCTTACGACAGCGGTTTTCGCGAAGACCTCTTCAGGCAAGACCGTGACGTCATTATTGTCTTCTTCTCCACTGTTCAAGTCGGGCCGTTGTGACAGGGCATCTGCCCATGCATTGCGACTTCCTGCAATATGTTTCAATGTGAAGTTATATTCCTCCAGTTCTAAGACTTCACGAGCAACCCTCGACTAATCTTGTGGGGTTCCTTCCAGTATAATAGGTTGGAGTGGTCGGTGTGAATGATGGTTTTGTGGGGAGTCCCTGCTAGGTACGGTCGCCAATGTCATAGTGCTTTCACAATGGCGAGCAGTTCTCTGTCCCAAATATCGTAATTTCGTTCTGCCGTGAAATGTCTCCGAGTAGAAGGCAACTGGGTGAAGCAATCCTGTTGCATCCCGTTGGTTGAGTACAGCTCCATTTGCAAAGTGCGATGCATCTACTTGAGTTCAAAGGGTTCCTCAAGTTTGGTTGTAGAAGAACTGGTTCTGACCCACAATGTCTCGGATCTGTTCGAAGGCTCGTTGCTGTTCTTTTCCCCAGTGCCAAGGTGTATCCTTCTTTAGCAGCCCATTCAATGGCTGGGCGATACCTGAGAACCCCCGTACAATCGTCGGTAGAAGTTGCAGAATCCGATGAAGGACCACAGTCCTTGATACATGTGGGTACAGGCCATTCCGAATCCCTTGCACTTTACTGGATCCATTCAACTTGCCCTCCCTCCAGGATAACCCCAGGTATTCTATACTGCGTTGCTCGAATGAGCACTTGGCCGGTTTGAGATATAGATCGTGTTCGTGTAGGATTTCTAATACCTGGTGAACTCGTTCTCGGTGATGGAGCAAATTGTCTGTTGTAGCCACGAGGATATCATCCATGTACACCACTACTTGCCAGTGAGGATAAGGTCGCGGAAGATGTGGTTCATCATGGATTGAAAGGTAGCAGGCGAGTTGGTAAGGCCAAAGAACATGACGTTTGGTTCAAAGAGTCCCTGATTGGTTTTAAACGCGCTTTGCATTGATCTCCTTCCTTAATCCTGATTTATTGTATCCCCATCGGACATCCATTTTGGAGAACAGAGACTTGTCCCTCATGGTATCAATGAGTTCAGAGATGAGGGGAAGTGGATAAGCATTCTTTATGGTATGGGCATTTATCGTCGGTAGTCTTGAACGGGTCGAAGTTTTCCATCTTCTTCTTGATGAAGAAGAAGGGTGATGCGTATGGTGACTTTGACGGGGAATATACCTTTCGCAAGGTGTTCTTCGAGGAAGTTGTAAGTGCTGCTTGCTCTTCTGGGACAACGGGTAAATTTTGCAGTCGATCGCGGATGGGGTGTCAGGCGTGAAGTCAATAGCATGATCCCAGGGTCGCGCAGGTGGGAAACGCTGCGACTCTTCTTCTGAGAATACCTTCCAGTGTCGGTGATAGACCTCTGGTACGACCTCCTCAAAGGTTTTCTGTCTGCCCTTCTACTGCCTTTGGGCAGTTCTGATGCCTTCGTAGCGTAACAGCACCTGCTCCTCTCTTCTGTCCTCGACACTTCATGTGTCAGATAGCTAATCGTATCCCAAATGATGTAATGGGACTGGGTAAAAGTCCTTATCCATGGTTGCATCACTCAATTGATCTTTGGCTCGAATGCTGCCACCATGGGTATCCTAGGATTAGGTCTTCATCTCTAAATTGGTGACAAGGAATCGAATTGCTTTTGTTCTTTCCCTACTTGGACATTAAGGTCGGTGTAGTGAGTAATTCTCCCAGCTCTATTGGCTGTTCCGTCTATATTCCAGATGTTCTTTTCCTGGGGAGTTCCAGCATCCCCAAGCCCATGGTTTTGCCATTCGTGGGCTAGAAGTTATCAGTGGCCCTGAATCTATCAGGATGTCACGGTCGGCCGTCCTCTGTGTAGTCTCGAAATGTACTGGTATTTTCAATGACTTGAAGCGACTAGTATACACAGAGGTTACATGTAATGCTCGTGCCCAGGCCGACGGGGTAGAGCCAGTCAAAAATCCTTTTTGGCGAAGCCTTTCTACTAGATGGCCTCACTTCCTCACTTTCTTTCATCATGTTGCCCATATTCTTGGCTTTTCCTCTTCGTCGGTGTTTTCTTCTCACAGTAGGTGGATTGTTACGGATAGGGTGACCATTGCTTCCGCCACTCGCACCCTTTCTTCGGGCACTCCCT
>WTXG01000288.1:0-43123 GCA_022496185.1 Multifurca ochricompacta | reverse complement strand
CAAACCTTACTGTCACGTGATCTGCTTCTGTACCTCATGCCGTATTGTTACGAACCCCGTCTCTTCCTGTCTTTTTCTTCTTACCCAACGATGACCCCTCCTTGCTGCCTACTCTTCACTACCAGATCACGTCTCCATTGTGGGACCCCTCACGTGCCCTGCTCCCTTCCCCGTGACTGTCTTTGTTTCTGTTTGTATCACTGTACCTATGTTTGGCCTACCGTTGCTTATCTCTTATCCTTTATCTTTATGACCAGACACTTACTTAATTCCCTATCAGAAGCATGGCTTTACGCCCTCCGCTTTCATATATTCGGGCCCACATGACTCTAGCTTATCTTATCTTTAGACGCCCACTCATTACATATATAAGCCCACTGTAGCTACCTTGTAGACCTCAGACTCGACTTATTGAATACATTGGTGCTTGTCTTCTGGACTTCCCCTTTGTCTCTTGACGTCTGCCTGTCTCAGTGCTTTCGGCACTTTCTGCTCAACATTGTCTTAGAGTACAGCCTCTTGGACTTTGACTCACAACCTCTAAACTCCAAGGGATCTTATTGGTCTCTTATCCGAACCCACTTAGCACGCTGTCACACAAGTCGTGTGGAATGTCCCACACCGGACGTAACATCAAGTCGAGTCTCTCATCGTGGCTTCCAGCCGCAGTCAGACCCTCTTTAAAGAAGAACCCATCAAATGAAGGGACGAGCCTGATCTTTCACAACAAGTACTTGGCTCTGCCACCTGGAAGGATTTTGAGTCCGAGTTTGGATACTACGTCTATCATGAAGGAAGATACCAACCGGTAGAATACGACAACGAGAAAAGAGTTTGGTATCGCATCTGATACTCAGACAGCCGACACTCTTGGGTCACTACAGGACCCGCTCCTCCTGAATTCGGATTAGGACCGTGGAGGGAGAATCCCCCAGCCATCGTTACGGACTCTGAGCCGAAGAGTACGTAGAAGAACATAGTGAAGAAGCACTGGTATTAGCGTCGTCTACAGCCCCAGTTGCACCCGGAGTTGCCACATTCAGAGCCCCTGCTTTGACAACTCCCCAGATCTCAATACAGTCTACCGACACCGTCACCCCGTTTTACCAGAATATGTCCACCATTGCCGCCCAGCTCCCAGACCCAGCACCTCCCCCCCGCCCCCACCAGCCATGTTACCACCCAACATTCCTCCACCATCAGGAAGATTATCAGGTGTGCTGCCCCAAACGTTCACTGGGGATCGGTCGCAAAGCAAAAAATTCATGCTGGAGTTCACGACCTTCAAGAACTTCAATCATGATGTTCCCCAGATTATTAACCCCTTCCAACGTGCAAACCTCTTCTCTCTCTGATCCGCAGGGAGGCCATAGACGATTGGACCATGGAACAGCTAGAGTGGCTGAATGAACAAATTGAGAGTGGCCGTTGTACCACTAGTGAGGGGCTTTGGGAAACCATTGCCCAGAGATTTAAAGACACATTCACAGATGGGCAGGCCAAGCAGAAGGCTGCTCGAGAGCTTAAATCCCTTAGGATGGACAAGGGAGAACTTGATGCTTATGTAGCAAAGTTCAGGAGTCTGGCCAACAGAGCCGGCTATGACACCGATGAAGAGGCCATGCTGGACCTCTTCTCCCAGGGGTTGCCCAACCCATTAGTAAAGAATATTATCCAGTTTCACCACCCCAACGACTGGGACACATGGGTTGACGCTGCTCGCCGACAGCAGCAAGATTATCTCGATTTCCAAACACGTTTTGGGGTCGACACGAGAAAGGGGAAAACCCGCGACCAGTGGAAGGCCGCCTTCGGAGTTAAACCCACGCACACTGGTCAAAGGGATCCAAATGCCATGGATACCTCTGCTGACAGAACCAGAGCCCGGGCTACACTCACTGAAGACGAAAGGCAGACGTTGATGAAAGAAGGGAGATGCTTTCGCTGCAAGGCACAAGGACACATGTCCAGGGAATGCCCAAAAAAGGGGGTACGAGTGGTGGAAGCAACTGTTACACCCATCCACAATAACCTGCTGACCATCAGCAAAAAGACGCTGACAAAAGAAGAAAAGGCACAGGAGATATGGGCAAACATGATGAAGGAGAGCGAAGAAGTGCGAGCCATCCTGGTAGAGAAGGCATTCGCAAAGAAGGATTTTTGATTGGCTCAAACCCATCGGCCTGGGCACGAGCATTACATGTAACCTCTGTGTATACTAGTCGCTTCAAATCGTTGAAAATACCAGTACATTTCGAGACTACACAGAAAACAGCCAACCACGATATCCTGATTGACTCAGGAGCCACCGATAATTTTATCAGCCCGCGGATGGTGAGAACCATGGGATTAGGAATGCTGGCACTCCCCCAGGAGAAGAATATCTGGAATATTGATGGAACTGCCAATCGGGCAGGAAAGATTATGCACTATACCGACCTAAATGTCCAAGTAGGGGAGAAAACAAAGGCCATACGCTTCCTAGTCACCAATCTAGGAGACGAAGACTTAGTTCTGGGATACCCCTGGCTCGCTGCATTCAAACCTAAGATCAACTGGGGCGATGCGACGATGAGCAAGGACTCCTACCCTGTACTCATCACATCAATGGGGTACGACTACGCAGCCCGACATTCCGTAGCACGTAAAGCAGAAGAGGAAGACCTGGGCTGCTGCTTCATTACCAAAGCATTGGAGCTCGCGCAAAAGGCAGTAGAAGGGCATACGGAAAAGACATTTGAAGAAGTGGTACCAGCAGAATACCATAGACACTGGAAGGTGTTCTCAGAGGAGGAATCACAACGCTTTCCCCCCGCGCGGCCATGGGATCATGCCATTGACTTCGTACCCGATACCCCGTCAGCAATTGATTGTAAAATTTACCCATTGTCACCAGCAGAACAGACCGCGCTCACGGCATTCCTGGAAGAACATCTGGCAAAAGGATACATTCGTCCGTCAAAATCACCATACGCGTCACCCTTCTTCTTTATTAAGAAGAAAGATGGCAAACTTCGACCTGTTCAGGATTACTGACGGATAAACGCCTATACTGTAAAGAACACCTACCCCTTGCCACTCATTTCAGAGCTCATTGACACCATGAGGAATAAATCCTTATTCTCCAAAATGGACGTCCGCTGGGGATACAATAACATTTGGATTAAAGAGGGGGATCAATGTAAAGCAGCCTTTAAGACCAACCAAGGGCTTTTTGAACCAAATGTTATGTTTTTTGGCCTTACCAACTCACCCGCTACCTTCCAATCAATGATGAACCACATCTTCCGCGACCTCATTCTCACTGGCAAGTAGTGGTTTATATGGACGACATATTGGTTGCTACCATGGACGACCTAACCCACCATCGAGAACGGTACATCAGGTGTTGGATATCCTGCATGAACACGACCTATACCTTAAACCTGCCAAGTGTTCATTTGAACAACCGAGTGTAGAATATCTAGGAGTTATCCTGGAGGGAGGACAGGTGCAGATGGACCCCGTAAAGGTACAAGGGATCTGGGAATGGCCAGTGCCACATGTGTCAAGGACATGCGGTCGTTCATTGGTTTCTGCAACTTCTATCGACGCTTTGTCCGAGGATTCTCAGGGATTGCCCAACCACTGAATGGATTGCTGAAGAAAGACATCCCTTGGCATTGGACGAGGAGCATCAAACGGCCTTCGAACAGATTCGTGATGTCATCGGTTCAGAACCAGTCCTCTTACAACCAGATCTGCAAAACCTTTTGAACTTGAAGTCGACGCATCTCACTTTGCAAATGGTGCCATATTAAACCAACGAGACGTGATGGGACTTCTCCACCCTGTAGCCTTTTACTCGGAGACATTTTCACCCGCAGAACGGAATTATGACATTTGGGATAGAGAGTTGCTAGCCATAGTAAAAGCGCTACAACACTGGCGCCATACCTAGCAGGGACTCCTCACAAGACCATCATTCACACTGATCACTCCAATTTACTATATTGGAAGGAACCCCATAAAATAAGCCGGCGAGTCGCTCGTGAAGTCCTGGAGCTCGAAGAATACAACTTGAATTAAAGCACATTGCTGGAAGTCGTAACGCTCGTGCAGATGCCCTATCAAGACGACCTGATCTAAATAATGGTACAGAGGACAACAATGATGTACAGTACTCCCAGAGGAAGCCTTCATGAGGATGGCTGTTGTCAGTCTTCACGACATGGATTTATGGGCCCAAGTGTCACAAAATATGAATCAACAACTATGCAAAACTTGGGCAGAAGCACACAATCTGAAGAAGATTGATGGCCTTGGTGGAAGGACGGAGATCGACTCATTGTCACCGGTGGCGACAACATTAAGAGGGGGGTGATCCATTTTCACCACGATCTTCCCTCTGCAGGACATCCCGGCATCGCTAACACCTAGCCCTCACCAAACGAGACTACTGGTGGCCGAACATGAAGAAGGATGTAGAAGAATATGTGAAAGGATGTGCAGATTGCCAGGCCAACAAAGTGAATACACACCCACACCCACCAGCACTACTCCCAATTACACCGACAACTTCACAACCATTCCAGACCATAGCCATGGACTTCATTGTCAAACTCCCCACTTCCAGAGGCTTTGACTCAATCCTGACCATCACTGACCATGACTGTTCAAAAGCAGCGCTGTTCATACCCTGCAATGAGTCCATTACAGCAGAAGGAGTGGCCAAGCTTTACCTAGATCATGTCTACAGACACTATGGCCTCCCTGAAAAGATCATCTCAGACCGTGACCCACGCTTCACATCTGCGTTTGCCAGGGCACTCTGCAGAACACTGAACATCGCACAAAATATCTCTACAGTGTATCACCCACAGACAGATGGACAGTCGGAAAGAACAAATCAGTGGCTTGAACAGTATCTTCAATTTTGGTGCAACGGACGACAGGACGACTGGGTGGACTGGCTCGCAACGGCAGAATTTGCACACAACTCCTGGCCTAATGGCACCACGAAACACTCCCCATTCTCACTTATCATGGGATGGACGCCTCGAGCCACATGGACCGGAAAGCCGACGAACGTCCCTTCAGCCACACAGCGTATCAACCAATGGGAAGAGATTCGGAAATGGCCAATGAGAACTTGTTGAAGGCGCAAAAGACCCTGGCAGAGAAGCCTACAAAGTTTACGCCTTATCGGACCAATGACATGGTATGGTTGGAAGGGAAGAACATTCATACGTCACATCCGACAGCCAAGTTAGCGCCCCGACGTCACAGACCTTTCAAAATAACAAGGAAGCTGTCAGATGTGTCCTACAAACTCGAACTTCCCCCCACATGGCACATTCATCCGGTCTTCCATGCAGGCTGTTCACACCTTACAAGGAAACATCGCTACATGGAGAAAACTTCTCAGACCGCCACCTGACCTTGTCAATGGAGAAGAAGAGTGGGAAGTGGAACGCATTTTAAATTCGAAACGACAAGGCCGAGGGCGCAAACTGCATTACCTAGTCAAGTGGAAAGGGTTCCCAGACTCTGACAACTCGTGGGAGCCCGCCAGGGATATCTCTGCCCCGGTCCTTATCTCAGAGTTCCATGACCAACATCCAGAAGCGCCCAGAGACAGTTAAAAGGAACCAATCTACAGACCCCGAAGAAATCCCCCAGTACATGCTCCCTCAGCAATGTCCTACCACCACCCAATCTATCATGTCTTTCATCGCTGCCAATGCCGCCGTCGACACCTTCACTGCCACTGTCGTAGCTGTTGAGAACTTCCCATCCACTCATCCCTCCACGCGCCCCTCTTCCCCTATCAACTATGAGGTCGCAGAGGCCCGTGTCAAAAACCAATCCCCAAACCCAAACGACAACTTCACCCATCGCGAAGACCCCCACCCCAATGACCTGCTCAATGGAGAGATCGATGATGAGGCCCCCGAATTCCCATTCATCCCCAACAATCCCAACTCTTCGATGTACTTCCCCTTGGAGATCACAATGGCCGACAGATCCACGGCCATCGCCAAATACATTTACTATACCAATGGCGGGATGGATGTGGCGGGATGTATGAAGAAGGACGGGCCGGTTTACGGAGCTCCTGTTTATCTGGAGGAAAGGTATACAGGTCGACTCCATCACATGTTGACTGATGAGCAGTTGGGTCACCTTGCCGTGGAGGACTGTCGCACCTTTGCGATCGAAGAGGTGATGAACGATATGAGACTACCGCGCTTGAAGGCAGAGGTCATGAGGCTGAGGAAGAGTATCACCTTGAGGAGGACACTGAACCAACAGTATAAGGAGCACGCAAAGATGATGGCAAGGCTGACGAATGGGATGTTCCAGTTGGAATCGGAGATTGTGGAGATCAGGAAGAGGTTGGAAGCGGGGGATGCGTACCAGACAATTGCTGAAAGGTACGCGGACACTTATGCATGACCCCTCCCCCCTCGAACCTTGGGTGTGGCCCCGACACTGCTGCCAACCTGGCTTGAGATGCCACGTTTGCACAAGAACCCGTGCAGGGAAACCTGCTGGCGATGTGATAGCAAGTATCACATAAGCTGGAACTGCCCCCTTAACCACAAGTGGTGTCGACACTGCCGAAGCAACCTCCACTGGAGCAGACACTGTATCTTCCGACGCGTAGGGGTGGCCCTGACTATCACCAACCCATCAGGCTGGTGTGGCAAGTGCCTTCGCCACAATGCCGGGCATAAAGAAATCAACTGCCCCATCTATGACTTATGCCGCGCATGCGGCCAGCGCGGTCCATATGGATTTCTTCGTACCCACGTGTGCCCGCAAGAGTTGGAATCATGCAGCATGGATGACCATAATGTAGCTGACGATTACCTGGAGCTGGTGCAGGATGATGACAGTACGAGTCATTTCTAGCCGGGACTGCTAGAACCAGAAGAGGGGGTGATGTTATGAACCCCGTCTCTTCCTGTCTTTTTCTTCTTACCCAATGACGACCCCTCCTTGCCGCCTACTCTTCACTACCAGATCATGTCTCCATTGTGGGACCCCTCATGTGCCCTGCTCCCTTCCCCGTGACTGTCTTTGTTTCTGTTTGTATCACTGTACCTATGTTTGGCCTACCGTTGCTTATCTCTTATCCTTTATCTTTATGACCAGACACTTACTTAATTCCCTATCAGAAGCATGGCTTTACGCCCTCTGCTTTCATATATTCGGGCCCACATGACTCTAGCTTATCTTATCTTTAGATGCCCACTCGATTACATATATAAGCCCACTGTAGCTACCTTGTAGACCTCAGACTCAACTTATTGAATACATCGGTGCTTGTCTTCTGGACTTCCCCTTTGTCTCTTGACGTCTGCCTGTCTCAGTGCTTTCGGCACTTTCTGCTCAACATTGTCTTAGAGTACAGCCTCTTGGACTTTGACTCACAACCTCTAAACTCCAAGGGATCTTATTGGTCTCTTATCCGAACCCGCTTAGCACGCTGTCACACAAGTCATGTGGAACGTCCCGCACCGGACGTAACACGTATCCTGTCTTCTGGACTTCAGCGTGGGACATCATGACTAAGCCGGCGATGTCCTTGCGGACCCCGCGCGGCTACTGTCACTGCTTGTGTGTCCCCCATGTCTTGCCATCTGTTTGGTATGCTGGGTAGATCATAACACCCATGAATGGCAAGAACTATGGGTTTGGGGATGCTGGCACTCCCCCAGGAAAAGAATATTTGGAACATTGATGGAACAGCCAATCGAGCAGGGAAGATCACACATTATACTGATCTTAATGTCCAAGTGGGAGAATGAACAAAGGTCATTCGCTTCCTAGTCACCAACTTAGGAGATGAAGATCTGATCCTGGGTTATCCCTGGCTTGCTGCATTTGAACCAAAAGTTAACTGGAGTGACGCAACCATGGATAAGGAATTCTACCCCATTCTGATCACGTCTATGGGGTATGATTACATGGCTTGACATTTGGCAGTACACAGAACAGAGGAAGAGGACGAGGATGTGGGTTGTTGCTTCGTTACCAAAGCATCAGAGCTTGCCCAGAAGGCAGTGGAAGGACATTCAGAGAAGACCTTTGAGGAGGTAGTGCCGGAAGCATACCACCAACACTGGAAGGTATTTTCAGAAGAGGAATCACAATGCTTCCCGCCTGTGCGACCATGGGATCACGCCATCGAGTTTATACCCGACACCCCATCAGCAATTGATTGTAAAATCTACCCATTGTCTCAGACAGAACAAGCAGCACTTACGGCATTCCTCAAAGAGCACTTAGCAAAGGGATACATTCATCCATCGAAGTCGCCATATGCATTGCCATTCTTCTTTATCAAGAAGAAAGATGGCAAACTTCGGCCTGTCCAAGATTACTGACAAATAAATGCTTATACTATAAAGAATGCCTACCCCCTACCACTCATCTCAGAACTCATTGATACCATGTGGGACAAGTCCCTGTTCTCTAAGATGGATGTCCATTGGGGTTATAACAACATCAGGATCAAAGAAGGAGATCAGTGTAAAGTGGCTTTCAAGACTAACCAAGGACTCTTTGAGCCAAACATCATGTTTTTTGGTCTTACCAACTCGCCTGCCACCTTTCAATCAATGATGAATCATATTTTCTGTGACCTCATTCTCACCGGCAAAGTGGTGGTATATATGGATGACATACTCGTAGCCACCACAAATGACCTTACCCACCATCGAGAGTGGGTGCACCAAGTGTTAGATGTCCTACATGAACACGACCTGTACCTCAAACCAGCCAAATGCTCATTTGAACAACAAAGTGTTGAATACTTGGGAGTTATTCTGGAGGGAGGACATGTATGGATGGACCTGGTAAAGGTACAAGGAATCTGGGAATGGCCTGTACTGTAACGCCTGGTGCAGGCGTTCAGCACGACATGTGACAAGTCACGTAACGAAACTACAAAGTCAGGTGTGTACTGTCTTTCAAGCACATGGAGTTCGGATGAGAAGTCAATACTAAGGAGCTAATCCCCTAGTATCGGTGAGCAGAAGAGTGCCAAAAGCACTGAGACAGTTCAAGAGCCGGGTCTTAGAGATCACCCAGAAGGTAATGCACCAAGTCAATTAAAGAAGTCGAGTCTGAGGCATACAGGCTATCTAAGTGGGCCTTATATACGTACTAGAGATCGGAGTCTGAATCGGAGTGACGCACTTGATGTATCAACAAAGTCGTAATGTATCCAAATGGGGAATGGGAACAAGTGGGCCAGATGAGAATATATGTAGATGAATCTGGTATAGTCGTGATTCTGGTGGGAAAATATGTAAGCGTCCTGATGTAAGGTAGGAGTCATAGATAAGCTCAGCATGGATCAAAGATAAGGGACAAACAAGGACAACGCAAGTCATAATACAGCCAACAAAGGGACAAACATGCCCACATGGCAGTCACATGAAGGGAAGGGAAAAGGAATGAGACGACACAGTGGGGTTTGTGACATGTACCCACATGTGTCAAAGATGTGCGATCCTTCATTGGATTTTGCAACTTTTATCGACGATTCGTATGAGGATTCTCAGGGATCACCCAACCACTGAACAGGCTGTTAAAGAAGGATGTACCCTGGCACTGGGCAAGCGAACAACAACAAGCTTTTGAACAAATCCAAGACATCATTGGCTCAGAACCAGTCCTTCTACAGCCAGACCTGGAAAAGCCCTTTGAGCTTGAAGTTGACGCATTGCACTTCACCAATGGTGCCATATTAAACCAAAGAGATGCAACAGGACTACTTCACCCAGTCGCCTTCTACTCAGAGACATTCTCACCGGCAGAACAAAACTATGACATTTGGGATAGAGAATTGCTTGCCATTGTAAAAGCACTATGACACTGGCAGCCATACCTAGCAGGAACCCCTCACCGGACTATTATTCACACCAATCACTCCAATCTACTCTATTGGAAAGAACCCCACAAAATCAGTCGATGGGTTGCTTGTGAAGTCCTAGAGCTGGAGGAATATAACTTCATATTGAAACACATTGCAGGAAGTCGTAATGCACGTGCAGATGCCCTGTCATGACGACCCAACCTGAACAGCGGAGAGGAGGACAACAGCAACATCATGGTACTCCCCAAAGAAGTCTTCATGAAGACAGCCATCGTCAGCCTTCATGACATGGATCTGTGGGCCCAAACATCACAGAATATGAACCAGGAGTTGTGCAAATCATGGGCAGAGGCACATAACCTGAAGAAGATTGATGGGCTCTGGTGGAAGGACAGGGACCATCTCATTGTCACCGGTGGCAACAACATTAAGAGGGGGGTGATCCATTTTCACCATGACCTTCCCTCTGCAGGACATCCTGGCATTGCCAATACATACGCCCTAGCCAAACGAGATTACTGGTGGCCAAACATGAAGAAGGATGTGGAAAACTACAGTGGGTCAAAAAACTGTCCCGATGTTTGCACCATTTCTAGTATTCACTCTATAGCACCTCAGCATTTAGGAATCTGGTTATGGTGTGGCTGTATGTCTGAAAGCCCTGCTTCCTGGCTACCATGCCCAATTTGGATCAAAGAGATTGGCCATGATATAAGCATTTTATGATCAAATCAAATCAATCAATCATCAGGACAGTTTTTTGACCCACATTTTAAATCCACTATCTGCCCAATTACTCCTTTTTTTCACCCCTTTTTGCCTTGGTAACTCCTTGAATCTTTTTAGTCATCATTTCTATAACCTTTTGCCATCATTCTGGTGCATTTTTATTCCACTCCTCCACCACCCTCTCCCACAATTCAGGTATCCCCTTGACTGGTTAAGATCCTTCTTCAGATCCACCCAGAGGTGTCCAATGGGGCTAATATTTCAAGGGATTGGGCTATCCATACCAGGCTTCAATATTCCTGTCTTAAAACTGCTGGTTTGCCTTCTTGGAATTGTGTTTTGGGTCATTGTCCTGCTGAAACATGGCTTCACCCTCCACCATTTCCAACTTTTCAAACCTTTCCACCACTCCGCCATCCAAAATATCACAGTACTGGCATGGATTCATGAACCCCTAAACCCCTGTAAGCATTCCTAGTCCATTCCACCCCATACAAGACCAATACCATAAGTTCTTCCTCCTCCATGCTTGACTGTCCAGGTGGTGGTTCTGTCAGAGGGTGGTTCTCCCTTATTTTTCCAAGTGTAGCTCCTTCTGTCTGAACCAATTCTGTTCATTATTGTTAGAATACAGCCATGGCACGCAGCCACATAGATACCGGAGATGGCGGCCCGAGATCGATCATATTGAGGCCGTCCTACACAATGCATGAGGTGTCGTGCAAATTTCTTTACTTTATTATAGGACTATTCGCATAGTTAGTGTCCTCAGTCTTTCTGTTCCAAAGACTGAGGTCAGTATCATTCTCTTCGTAGCTACATTGTCTTTTACTAATTCTTTCTGTAGCTACTCGCTTTTCTAGGTATTACCTAGCAATACAGTCTTTCTGTTCCAAAGACTGAGCTACTCGCTTTTCTAGCTCTTACAGATTATGAGACCTGAGTTTCTCTAAATTGAACCAGAATACATACCAGACAGAAAACCACCATGCACCATAAACAATGAGTTCCCCAATCAGCACAGCGGCACCCAAAGCGGCAGCAGCACCGTCTACAAAAGGAGCACGTCAATATGACATACCATACTTGGAAGAAGATGGTGGCAATTTCACGTTCTGGAAGTACAGAGTTCAAATGGTCTTGAAACTGCGGAGATTGTGGTCCGTGGTTGATGGATCAGAGCCTCAGCCAAATCCTACAGCACCTCCTGAAGCACAGGAGGAATGGGCATTCAAAGATAGCAAAGCGCAAGCACAAATATCATTAACTCTCAAGGACGAACCCCTAAGTACTGTCCTGTACACAAAGACGGCCAAGGAATGCTGGGATAAGTTATTAGTCCGCTACGAAGGCAAAGGAGAACAAAAGATAGTCTACCTTATCAACGACGTCTTCCGCTCCACCCTCTCAGACACAGAATCCCTGGAGCCCCAGATAAATGCCATAGTCAGGGCTGCCCATACAATTTCCAACATTGGCTTACCACTGGATGACAAGCTTGTCGCCTTCGCAATCATTTCCTCACTCCCAACCTCTCTATCCACCTTAAAAACCATCCTTTCCACAACAAATCCCTCTTCCCTCACTGTTGAACACGTTAAGTCACAGATAATCCTTGACGAACAGCGCTGCGTCCAAGAATCGGGCCTTGGCGCGACCACTTACTTCACGCGCTCAGCAAAAGCAGCTAAAAAAGGAAAAGGAAAGTCAGAAGAGGACAAGCCAAAGAAATGGTGTACTCACTGTAAAAAGCGTGGGCATGTGGTGGAAGAATGTTGGAAGCTCAAGAAGGAAAATGAAGCCAAAGCTACTGACTCAGGTGCCAATGCTCAGCAATCCTCCTCTAACGCTAAGGCCGCGGCAAAAGTTGCTGTAATGGATAGCCAGCCCATCCAAAGCGAAGACCCTGTACTCCTGTTCAAAGTGCTACAAGTCCTATCAGCACGCGTCGACCTCAATCAGCAATGGATAATCGATTCAGGGGCATCACGTACCATGTGTTCCCATAGGAATTGGTTTTTCCAGTTTAAATCACTTTCAATCCCAGTCAAGATCGTCCTAGGCGATAACAGCTCAATTCTTGGCACCGGTGTCAGTAGTATCCACGTCCGAATGAGGGCAAACAACAAGTGGACTAACACAATTCTCCAAGATGTCTTGTACGTTCCCGAATTGCATGGAAATCTACTGTCCGTTGCCCAACTCGCAAGCCGCGGAGCCGATGTCCGCTTTGCTAAGAACACCTGCCAAATCTATAGTCAGACTGGGGTACTTACCTGTGAGGGACGCCTCGAAGGAAACCTCTACATCATGGACGCACGTACTGTCGCACCAGAGACAGTGCACATCGCCAGGGTGGACGCTTTCCCGGCTGAAGGAGACGAAATTAGCCCTAAAGACGAAACTGCTTTAATCGCACTAAGCACAGTTGCAAAGGCAGACCTACATACCTGGCATCGAAGACTTGGGCACCTCAACGCTGACGCCGTTCTCCGCATGGTTCGAAAGGGAATGGTCAAGGGAATGGACATTACCTCAGAGTCAAGTCCACCTGGCCCCTGCGAGTCATGCCTTAAGGGAAAGCAAACACACGCTGAGATCCAGAAGTCCACGGAAACCAGAGCCACTGTAGTCTTAGGCCGAGTCTTCTCCGATGTGTGCGGAAAGCTACCACGGCGATCCCACCAAGGGTATGAATACTTTGTGACCTGGGTGGATGACAAGTCGCGGAAAGTCTTCGTAGCCGGCATGCGCAAAAAATCCGAGGTCGTGCGACACTTAAAAACCTTCGTTGCGCGCGTGGAAGTCGAAACCGGGGGGAGAATCAAAGCCCTGCGTACAGATGGAGGGGGCGAGTACACTGCTACCACAGTCCAGAAGTTTCTGCAAGATAAAGGCATCAGACATGAGATGACGACACCTGACACTCCTCAGCACAATGGCGTTGCTGAACGGATGAATCGAACACTCCTCGACAGGGTACGAATGATGTTACTCGATGCTGATCTGCCTGAAACCTACTGGTACGACGCGCTAGAATACGCTGCTTACCTGCACAACGTCACCCCCACTCGTGCTCTAGACGACACCACCCCGGAAGAAGCTTGGAGCGGCAACAAACCAGACGTCTCTCGCCTGCGGATTTTTGGATGCCGAGCGTTCATGTATATTCCTGAGAGGTATCGCACCAAGCTGGGTGCACGATCCCTCCAATGCACTTTCCTCGGCTATGCGCGGCAGCGCAAGGCATTTAGATTGGTACATCGCTCTACAGGCTGATTTTTTGAGTCCCGCGATGTCATATTCGATGAAGGGGGGCCAGGAAGTCATCATGAACGAGTAATCATCGAAATTAACAACGCCAAACATGCAGAGCCAAGGAGGAAGGCGAAAACAGTAACATTCAGCCGCATACAATAACTACGCCAACGAAAACTACTAGCCAACATCAGCCAAGTAGCGATAGCGAAGTCGAGAGTGCACTCACCGAACCCCCAGCACCAGAACCAACGCCCATCTCCACCATTACCACCTGACCCAAACGATCCACACGTCCTCCTGTCCGCGATGACGACCCTCGCTATTCCGTCAGTTCTTACGCAACTAGACGGGACCCTGCAGAACAAGTCAATATTGCGACATCTGACCTAGCAAGTGACCCACGCACCTACAGAGAAGCCATGGCGCGACCCGACGCCAGCAAGTGGGATGCAGCCTGCCAGGAAGAAATGCGATCATTCAAAAGCATGGGAGTCTACGAGGTTGTCACGCGCCCAAATGGACGTAAAGTTGTCGGCAGTAAATGGGTGTTCCGTACGAAGCGTGGACCCACAGGGGAAGTCTTGAGGCACAAAGCTCGCATTGTGGCACAGGGTTTCACACAAGTCGAAGGCGTCGACTACGACGAGACTTTTGCACCCGTTGCGAAGTTTGCATCTCTTCGCGCAATTCTTGCATTGGCAATGCAGTTTGATCTTGAAGTACACCAAATGGATGTGAAGTCGGCATATCTTAATGGTGAGCTCAAGGAAGAAATATATATGGAACCACCCCCGGGTTTCGACATCCCTGAGGGCATGGTACTCCGACTAGTCAAGGCGGTGTATGGCACCAAGCAAGGCGGCCGCGTATGGTACCAAGATATCAGAGCGAAGTTAGAAAGCATTGGATATCAACGCACGAGGCCGACCACGCCGTGTTCATCCGCCACAGAAACAATACCCCATCCATCATCGCCCTCTACGTTGACGATATCACAATGGTATCTAAAACTCTGGAGGAAATAAATGAGGATAAGGAGGCACTCAAAAGGGTCTATGAAATGACAGACCTTGGTGAGCTTACCTGGATTCTTGGGATGCATGTCACTCGCGACCGGAAAGCAGGTTGGATGGCACTCTCCCAGAAAAAATACATTGAAGAAATCTTGGCGCGTTATGGAAAATCTGACGTTTGACCCATCAGCACCCCTGCTCTCGCAAATGAGCTCTTAATCAAACTTGACTCACCCACTGTCGATGTCAAGGCGTACCAGCAAGCCATTGGCGCCTTGATGTATCCCATGCTCGGCACCCGCCCGGACCTTGCATACACAGTCGCTGCACTCAGACGACATGCTGCAAATCCTGGAGAGGAACATCAGCGAGCCCTAGATCGCGTGTTCCATTACCTTAGAGCCACAAGCGGCACGAAGCTAGTCTTCACATGCGGTGCACCTAGAGGAACTGAGCTGCAAGGTTATGTTGATGCCGATTGGGCTAGTGACGTGAACGATCGAAAATCGACTTCGGGCTTTGTCTTCATGCTAGCTGGAGGCGCGATAAGTTGGAGCTCGAAGAAGCAACCTTCAATTGCACTATCGAGCACTGAGGCAGAGTATATTGCAGGAGCCCATGCCGCGAAGGAGGCCGTCTGGTTGCGTCGGCTACTAGCTGAAATCCACCAGAAGGATGACTTACCTACTACCCTTCACATGGACAACCAATCTGTGATATCGGTCACCCGAAACCCCGAATTCCATGATCGCACCAAACACATCGAGATCAGACACCACTTCTTGAGGCACATGCACGAACACCAAGAGATCGAATTGAAGTATGTACCAACAGAAGAACAACTTGCAGATGTGTTGACAAAGGGTCTTGTGCGGGAGAAACATGAGAAGTTCACTGAAGCGATGGGCATTCAGCGTGCAGGCTGAGGGGGCGTGTTAGAATACAGCCACGGCACGCAGCCACATAGATACCGGAGATGGCGGCCCGAGATCGATCATATTGAGGCCGTCCTACACAATGCACGAGGTGTCGTGCAAATTTCTTTACTTTATTATAGGACTATTCACATAGTTAGTGTCCTCAGTCTTTCTGTTCCAAAGACTGAGGTCAGTATCATTCTCTTCGTAGCTACATTGTCTTTTACTAATTCTTTCTGTAGCTACTCGCTTTTCTAGGTATTACCTAGCAATACAGTCTTTCTGTTCCAAAGACTGAGCTACTCGCTTTTCTAGCTCTTACAATTATAGTCTCACCTGACCACAAGATCCTTTTCCAGTCATCCACTGTCCAATTTTCATGGTAACCACTCTCTGACAGAACCACCACCCTGACAGTCAAGCATGGAGGAGGAAGAACTTATGGTATTGGTCTTGTATGGGGTGGAATGGACTAGGAATGCTTACAGGGGTTTAGGGGTTCATGAATCCATGCCAGTACTGTGATATTTTGGATGGCGGAGTGGTGGAAAGGTTTGAAAAGTTGGAAATGGTGGAGGGTGAAGCCATGTTTCAGCAGGACAATGACCCAAAACACAATTCCAAGAAGGCAAACCAGCAGTTTTAAGACAGGAATATTGAAGCCTGGTATGGATAGCCCAATCCCTTGAAATATTAGCCCCATTGGACACCTCTGGGTAGATCTGAAGAAGGATCTTAACCAGTCAAGGGGATACCTGAATTGTGGGAGAGGGTGGTGGAGGAGTGGAATAAAAATGCACCAGAATGATGGCAAAAGGTTATAGAAAGGATGACTAAAAGGATTCAAGGAGTTACCAAGGCAAAAAGGGGTGAAAAAAAGGAGTAATTGGGCAGATAGTGGATTAAAAATGTGGGTCAAAAAACTGTCCTGATGATTGATTGATTTGATTTGATCATAAAATGCTTATATCATGGCCAATCTCTTTGATCCAAATTGGGCATGGTAGCCAGGAAGCAGGGCTTTCAGACATACAGCCACACCATAACCAGATTCCTAAATTCTGAGGTGCTATAGAGTGAATACTAGAAATGGTGCAAACATCAGGACAGTTTTTTGACCCACTGTATGTGAAAGGATGTGTGGATTGCCAAGCCAATAAAGTAAACACGCACCCACACCCACCAGCATTACTCCCAATTACTCCTACAGCCTCACTACCGTTCCAAACCATTGCCATGGACTTCATTGTCAAACTCCCCATCTCTAGAGGCTTCGATTCCATCTTGACCATCACAGACCACAATTGTTCCAAAGCGGCATTGTTTATACCATGCAACAAATCCATTACAGCAGAAGGAGTAGCCAAGCTCTACCTGGATCATGTCTACAGGCATTATGGCATCCCTGAGAAAATTATCTCCAACCACGACCCCTGCTTTACCTCCACATTCGCCAAAGCACTCTGTAAAGTCTTGGACGTCACCCAAAACATCTCGACGGCCTACCATCCACAAACCGATGGACAATCAGAAAGGACAAACCAGTGGCTAGAACAGTATCTGCGATTCTGGTGCAATGGACGGCAGGATGATTGGGCCGACTGGCTGGCAACTGCGGAATTTGCACATAACTCTTGGCCCAATGGTACCACCAAGACCTCCCCATTTTCACTTATCATGGGATGGACACTGCGAACCACCTGGGCCATGAAACCCACGAATGTCCCCTCAGCTGCGCAACGTATCAGCCAATGGGAAGAGGTCAGAAAATCGGCCAATGAGAATCTGTTGAAGGCGCAAAGGACCCTTTCAGAAAGACCATCAAAGTTCACACCTTATCAGACCAATGACCTTGTCTGGTTGGAAGGGAAACACATTCGCACGTCACACCCGACAGCCAAACTAGCGCCCCAATGTCATGGGCCCTTCAAGATAACAAGGAAGCTGTCAGATGTGTCATACGAACTTGAACTTCCACCCACATAGAGGATCCATCTGGTCTTCCATGCCCGACTTCTGACACCTTACAAAGAAACATCCCTGCATGGGGAACACTTCCTGAGACCCCCCCCTGAATTAATTGATGGAGAAGCGGAATGGGAAGTGGAGTGAGTTCTAGACTCCATGCACAAAGGCCGCGGGCGCAAACTGCACTACCTTATCAAGTGGAAAGGGTTCCCAGACTCTGACAACTCATGGGAACCAGCTGGGAATATCTTTGCCCTGGTCCTTATCTTGGAGTTCCATGCCTGACATCCAGAAGCACCCAAGAATAGTTAAAAGAATGACCCCAGATCCCAGACAAGTACCCCAGTACATGCTCTCACAGCAACGTCCTACCACCATCCAATCCATCATGTCTTTTGTTGCTGCCAATGCTGCCATTGATGCCTTCATGGCCACCACTGTAGTTGTTGAGAATTTTCCTTCTGCTCACCCATCTACATGACCCTCCTCACCCATCAACTACGAGGCTGCTGAAGCCCAGGTCAAGAATCAATCCCCCAACCCAAATGATGACTTCGAACACAGTGAGGAGCCACACCCGAACAACCTACTAGGTATGGAATTGGACGATGAAGTACCAGAGTTTCCGTTCTTCGCCAACAACCCAAATTCCTCAATGTATTTCCCCCTTGAAATCACCATGGCTGATGGGACAACTGCCATTGCCAAGTACATATTCTATACCAATGGAGGGATGGATGTAGCCGGGTGCATGAAGAAGGATGGCCCTGTCTATGGGGCCCCAGTCTATTTAGAAGAAAGGTATACAGGATGTCTTCACCATACAATGACCGATGAGCAGCTTGGGCACCTGGCCACTGAGGACTCTCACGCCTTTGCAATCGATGAGGTGCTGAATGACATGCGCCTTCCGCATCTCAAAGCTGAAGTGATGAGACTGTGGAAGAATTTGACACTGCGCACGACGCTCAACAAACAGTACAAGGAGCACACAAAGATGATGGTGAGATTGACCAATGGGATGTTCCAAGTGGAACAGGAGCTGGTGGAAATTCGAAAGAGGTTGGAGACAGGGGATGCGTACCAAACCATTGCTGAAAGGTACGCTGATACATATGCATGACCCCTTCCCCCACGGTCGTTGGGGGCCACCCCAAGACTGCTGCTGAATCAATTCGAGATGCCATGCCTGCATGAGAACCCCCGTGGAGAAATGTGTTGGAGGTGTGACAGTAAGTACCATATCAGCTGGAACTGTCCCCTCAACCGCAAGTGGTGCCGGCACTGTCACAGCAACCTCCACTGGAGCTGGTTTTGCATCTTTCGCCATGTAGGAGTTGCCCCAACCATCATCAATCCATCCGGCTGGTGTGGCAAATGCCTCTGTCACAATTCAGGGCATCAAGAACTGGACTGTCCAGTCCATGATTTGTGTCATTCGTGTGGTCAGCACAGCCCATACAGGTTTCTCCGTGCCCACAGATGTCTGCAGGACTCAGACAAGGAGAATTATACACTGGATGATCGTAATGTAGCCAACAATTATCTGGACCTAGTGCAGGATGATGATGGTATGAGTCGTTTCTAGCCAGGTCTGCTAGAACCAGAAGAGGGGGTGATGTTACAATCCCTGCCAAGCAACCCCGTTTTCTTCACCCTTCCTAATGATGACCCCTCTTTACCACCTACTCTGCACTTCCTGATCACATCTCCGTCCTGGGACCCATCACAAGCTTTACTTCCATCCCCGTGACTCGCTTTGGACTTGTTGACTCATAGTTTGCTTATGTTTGATCTCATATCTTGTTATCTTGTTATCTCTTTATCTCTTTATCTTTACGACCGGACACTTACTTAATACCCTATCAGAAGCCAGGCTTTACGCCCTCCACTTCCGTATATTCAGGCACACCTGACTCTAGTTTCTTATCTTGAAGATGCCCATTTGGTTACGTATATAAGTCTGCTGTAACTACGTTGTAGACCTCAGACTTGACTTATTGAATACATCAGTGCTTGTCTTCTGGACTTCCCTTTGATCCTTGAGCTCAGTTGTCTCAGTGCTTCTGGCACTCGTCTGCTTAACATCATCTTAGAGTACAGCCTCTTTGACTTTGACTCTTCATACTTTAACTCCAAGAAGCCTTATTGGTTTCTTACCTGAACCCATGAAGCACGCTGTCACACAAGTCATGTGGAATGTCCTGCACCAGACATAACACTCTGCCCTGTGTGCCACACAACTGGTTTCTCCGGACTCAGCGGACCGTTGTCCCCACTTTGGAGGACATGCCCCCTCGGAGACTGCGAGAGAATCCTCGCAGGAATCCATGTTACTTTGGCGATGATAATGCCAAGTTAGGTGAGGATGGGTGACTCGGGAATCATGCTTTGCTCGGGGCAGCTGCATATAGTGATCCACTCACATATCAGGAGGTGATGAAGTCAGACTATGCTAGCGACTGGCAGGAGGTGTGCCAATATGAAATGGATGCACTAGCCAAGAATGGAACTTGGACACTGGTGGACTTACCAGCCGATTGGAAGGCTGTGAAGTCCAAGTGGGTTTTCAAGCGCAAAGCCAATGGATGCTTTCGCGCACACTTAGTTGCTAAGGGATTCACGCAAATTCAAGGTATTGATTATGATGAAACATTTTCTCCAGTAGCCCGGTTTGAGTCTTTGAGACTACTGCTAGCATTGGCTGCACTAGAGGATTGGGAGATCCATCAAATGGACATCAAGTTGGTGTTCCTGAACGGACTACTGGATGAGGAAATTTATATGGAGCAACTGGAGGGTTTCATCACATCAGGCCAGACAAATAAGGTATGCCTACTGAAAAAGGCAATTTATGGACTCAAACAAGCCTCACGCGCATGGAACTTGCAATTCCATGGAGTTCTATTGGAGCTCAGCTTCATGCGCACATTTTCTGATGCCGGGGTATACATGCATCGTCACCAAGATGGGGAGGGTACAGCAATCATAATCCTCTATGTCAACAACATCACTATCTTAGGCGATACTCTCAGGGAGGTTAACCGGATCAAGGGGATCTTATCTAAGCACTATGAAATGACAGATCTAGGTGAGATTGACTCATATCTTGGAGTCCAGATCACATGCGACAGATCTATCAAGCATCTGGAAATTGATCAATCACGGTACATTGGAGAGATCATTGCACGCTTTGGGATGGCGGATGCGAACCCTGCGCGCACACCACTCCCTGCTGGGGCAGATGTCCATCTGGTAAAGCACACTGAACAGGCTACTCAAACAGAAATCACTTATTATCAACAAATTATTGGGAGCCTTCTGTACATGCAAATTGGGACTCACCCTGACATTTCTTTCGCTGTAGCGCGTCTTGCGCAGTATGCAGCAAATCCTTTGCTGCAACACCTGCAACTTGCCAAATATGTGCTGGCTTATCTAAGGAGCACAGCCAACCTTAGGCTTCGCTACAATGGAGCACGCAGAGAGGGACTTGTCGGCTACTCAGACTCTAGTCTTGGGGACCACACCGACAATCACCATTCCACCTTGGGCTGCATCTTCTTACTCGCTGACTCATCCATCTCTTGGACCTTGCATAAGCAGAAGACTGTCGCCCAAAGCACCACTCACGCAGAGTACATGGCACTTGCTGAAGTGGCAAATCAAGCCACTTGGTACTGGAGCTTCCTCTCAGAACTTGGCTACGATGTCACAGATCCAATTCCCTTACATGGCGATAACAAAGGGGCAGTGGACTTGGCTCTCAACCCCGTGACCAGGCAAAGATCCAAACATATTGCTATCAAATTCCACGCCATTCACGAATACATCGAACAGGGACACATAGATCTAATCAGGACACCCACTGGAGAAATGCTAGCTGATGGATTCACAAAACCACACGTGCATATGCAACTCCAAGACTTCATCACTGGACTAGGGCTTATCTAATCCAGGATTGTCTCAATCATGGGGGGATGTCGGAAATGGATCAATATGGCCAGGTCGGATCAATCGCTAAGTGTGTGATACTAACAAGCGAGTTGTGTGTTGTGCAGTAGCATGCGGACTGCGTTTCACCTTCCTGTGAACTGTTTGATACCTTACTTGATTAGACACAATCCTTCTGAATCTTGATTACTATAAGCACACTTGTTTACAGTATTTAAAGGACACTTTTACTGTACAGTTCACTTCAGTTCTGACCATCATAACTGAAGTGAGTATTCTGTTATCTTATCTTTACCTATGTAGCTAACGCGCACTAGTTATAACTACCATTCTAGGTAAAGACTAATCAATATACAGTTCTGACCATCATAACTGAATTATAACTACCATTCTAGGTAGTTTGGATTATCTAACCTCAGGCTGCGTTCTTTAGAATGTCCCACACCAGACATAACAGTGTAGAAACCAGAGAAGTGGGGAGGGGAGCAAAGGTTTTTTTTGTCCTGAGTTCATGCATACTGGTAGTGGTGACTCTGAGTTTGCACTGAGACTTGATTGACAAAGCCTGAAAGCTGTCATGGCTCCACTGACTGACTGTGAGACATTCCACATGACTAAAGCAAGTCATTCTTCAAACATGGAAGTGATAAACACAGCTGAGGTTAGATAAGAGCTACCTAGACAGGTAGCAAGATAATTCAGTTATGAATGGTCAAAACTGATGATATTAGTATCTTGTGTCGGAAATGGATCAATATGGCCAGGTCGGATCAATCACTAAGTGTGTGGTACTAACAAGCGAGTTGTGTGTTGTGCAGTAGCACATGGACTGCGTTTCACCTTCCTGTGAATAGTTTGATACCTTACTTGATTAGACACAATCCTTCTTTATCTTGGTTACTATAAGCACACTCGTTTACAGTATTTAAAGGACACTTTTACTGTACAGTTCACTTCAGTTCTGACCAACATAACTGAATTATAACTACCATTCTAGGTAGTTTGGATTATCTAACCTCAGGCTGCGTTCTTTATCTTGACCTAAATGAGTAGTGAGATAACTACAGTAATAGTGTCAGTTATACGTGTGGTAAAGAAAATTCGCTCGCAATGGCTACGAGACGAGCGGGGGTAAAGAACGTGCAATCTACAGGCATAAACGAGAAGTTGACAAAGGTGCATTAAGCATAAGGGTTAAGAAACGGCTTACAGATGCCATTGGAGTCTACGCTGATTTTGAATGACTTGCTTATGTCAAGCTTGAACTCAGCTTCGCGGGTCTTGAGTACGGCGCTGTTACTGACAATTGCCTGTCCCAATGATGCTGATGCGGTGACTAAACCCAGTGGAACAGACCAGTGGTATCATATCGGTCATAAAATTCCATAGACACACGATCCCCACCAGATCGTCTCATTGTCTTTGAGCTTCGCTGGTCCGTCCTCAAGGAAGCGGTCCTGGCGCACTTTGACGCCTGTCGGCGTCTCGATGACCGTGATTACAGGGACCCATCTATCTGTAAGGAGTAGTACAGATTATAACACATTCGGGCTAATCACCTACTTTTGAGACCCAGGTATCCATAATCTTGGAATATCGAGTCCTGTGGACGTCCCACGTTAGCCGTGATGATGACACAATCAGTGTCTTGTGCTCGTGCTGGTCTCCTCGTTAATGCCTTCCCACAAGTTACGAGAGACGGTGTTTGAGTGCAAGTGGTTTTGAAGTACAAAGAGACGCCTTGAAGGACTTTTCCTCACCAACATACTTTGAAAGCACGCGGAGTACTATCACCCTTCATCAGTGGATTTTTTCTATCCGATCTAGCTTGCACTGGGCACCTCGACCTCAATCGGATGCAAAGAAAACTTTGCGTTGGGGCGAAGCAGTGTTAATCAAGTCAGCATCTACAATCCATTCAAGATGGGTCCTACGGCAGCAATATCAGCGACAGGAAGGAAGAGAACACTACCACCAACTTGCTGAGAATAATCTTCTCGCCCATCTGCCACAACAGATGAGATAATTAAACGTAACGTGGAAAGGCCGCAAAACCTGTCACGTCTCGTGCGGAACAAATCATTTGTGATATAAACAGTCTCGACAGGGCCGCCGTGTCCCTGTGTGATCTGCACAGGAAGGAGGCAGAACCAGGAACGGGAGAACGATAACTGAGACAGTGTCTCTTTATAAGGACGACCTACCAGACTGCTCGTGTCATGTCACGGGTAATTGGTCACATGTCACGTTATGGGCTGTGGGCTGTGCTGCGTGTAACTCTCGTCCCCCTCGTTCTTCTGAACGTTTACCAGCCACTGCTTACTGCTATTACAAAGTTGAAAAATGCAATCTAATTCACTCACAAAAAAATTCAGAAGGATGTTTCATGCATCACAAAGGAGTAGCCAACCAGTCCGTAAGTATCTCTCCCGTAACTTACTCAATGGCTCATCGATCTGCCCTATCCAGCTATTCACTCATCCGAGCCGATCGGAGGATCTGTTGACGTTGCGATGACCACTATTGAAACTTCTCTTGCTGCCTTGAAAGAGGCAAGCTCTCTGATGGCAAAGATACCTTACATTTCTCCCGTTGCTGGCCTACTACTCCAAGTTCTCACCATGCGAGATGTGAGCGTCTGGTCATTCCCTCACTTGATTTTTGTGCTTACTACTTTTCTGACAGGAAATAAAGCAGAATAAGGAAGAGTGGGGTGTTGTGATGCGCAAACTTGGTCGAGTTGCCAGCCTCGTTGTGAATGTCGGGGAGTCGTGCCAGAAATATAACCTAGAGGAAAATGATCTCCCTCCCGGTCTTCGCTCAATCCTACGGTCCCTTCAGAAGTACGCCCTATATTCATGATAGTTTCTCACTAGCTCATTGTACGCAAGTGAATTGAATGGCATCGAAAGCCTGCTTAAGCAAAGCGCGGAAATAGGATATATTAGGAAGGCTCTTCTGCGCAAGGACTTGCTACGAAAGGTCAAGCAGTATGATGGCGAGCTTTCAAATGTGCTTCAAACTTTCCAGGTCCGCCTTTGAATTATTGTCTGTGTTGCTCACCTAATTTGTCACCTCCAGGCCGAGTTGGCCCTAGATGCCCGTTTTGAACAAATCGCTGAAAGACGCAAGGTATGTGTGCTGTTAATAACCAGTGGTAGCAATTCTCATAAATTTGATAGGGCATCCCCGCTGGTCCATCTGGTCCATCAAATGTCATCACGTAGGTTTTCTTGTCAACAATCATGCTGTGTTCCTATGCTGACAATCAGCCAGGTTTATACCCCAGGAGCCACGTTCACCTCAGATATTCTTTGGGCGTGATGCTGAACTTGCTGAGATCGTTCACATGATTCTCACAGGCATTCGTGGCTCTCGTCCTGCTCGCATTGCAATCCTTGGTCCTGGTGGTTATGGCAAAACCACTCTTGTGAATGCAGCCCTCACTCATCCCCAAGTCCAAGAACAATTTGGGGGTGCTCGATACTTTGTTGCCTGTGAATCAGTCTTCTCATCTGGTGCTCTCCTGGTTGAGCTTGCGAAGACACTGGGTATCTTGGATGGAGGCTCAGATGCTTCCTGGTCTCATATCCATGCTGCATTGAGTTCAAAGGATAGCATCATCTGTCTAGACAATTTTGAGTCACCTTGGGACCAGGCTGGTGACATGAGAGATTCTGTTGAGGAGCTACTCTCAAGAGTCACAGCACTCAACTCTGTCACCTTACTCATCACCATGCGAGGCACCATGCGGCCAGGCCAGACTCTGTGGACAAAGCCTACCCTGGCTCCATTGAAGACCCTCAGCCAGGATGCTGCTAGAGAAATCTGGGAGGAAATTGAACAGAACTATGATGCTGCTGCAGAAGAACTTATCAAAGCTGTGGACTATGTTCCCCTCGCTGTTAGCCTATTGGCTCATCTTGCCCAGGCAACATCACCTGCATTATTGCTGAAGGAGTGGAATCAAAACCAGACCAAATTTATTCAAATGGGTCAGACCCATAGGCTATCAAACCTTGAATATTCCATCCAACTGTCTATTGATAGTGGCAGGATGAGAGCTAATCCACCTGCTAAGGATTTACTTGGAATTCTTAGCATGTTACCAGATGGAATTCATACAGAGCAGCTGGGGAGATTTGAAGAGATCCTTGTTGATATGGACATTCTATCAAACCTGCGTACCCTGCAGCAGTGCAGCCTTGTGCATGTAATTGGAGAGAGATATCAAACTCATCCAATCATTCGTCACTTCTGTAATCAACAGGAGGTCATATCATCAAAATATAAAGATTTACTCCAGGACTTCTACATAAACCTGGCATCTTCTAATTCATCTGAAGCACAGCCAAAGTATCATGCTGAGATGGTGTTAGAAATGAATAACACAAAAGCCATACTATTTGATCTTCTGAGGTCAAATTATGGGAATAACTCAAAGCTAGTTGAAGCCATTATCACATTTACAAAATTTCATGGTGGCATAGGAGATCATTCAGACAAGTTGATCAGCCAAACTGTTGAAACCTTACAACAGAGGCCAAGTGACACATCAGTGCTGATAAGGTGTCTTCAGGCATGGGGAAGACTGTACTATTATGCCAGTGACATTGAAAATGCAAAAGCTAAAATGCAAGAAATGGAGAGGTTGTGTTCATCAAGCCCATATAATAATGGTTCCCTGCATGCAGAAGTTTTAAGAGATCTTAGTGAAGTTTATAAATTAGAAGGTGCACTAAATGAGGCAGAAGTTTCATGTCAAAAGGCATTGGAACTTCACAAGATTGCCAACTCTGTCCTAGGGCAAGCAAATGATCACTCTGGACTTGGGGACATGTATTTGAGGCTGAGCAGACTGGATGAGGCAGAGGCCTCATATAGAGAGGCCTTGAAATTTCACAAGATTGCCAATGATGTCCTAGGGCAAGCAAATGATCACAAAGGACTTGGGCAAATATTTTTGGGGCTGAGTAGGCTGGATGAGGCAGAAGCCTCATATAGAGAGGCCTTGGAATTTCACAAGATTGCCAATTCTGTCCTAGGGCAAGCAAATGATCACTCTGGACTTGGGGACATGTATTTGAGGCTGAGCAGGATGGATGAGGCAGAGGCCTCATATAGAGAGGCCTTGAAATTTCACAAGATTGCCAATTCTGTCCTAGGGCAAGCAAATGATCACTCTGGACTTGGGGACATGTATTTGAGGCTGAGCAGACTGGATGAGGCAGAGGCCTCATATAGAGAGGCCTTGAAATTTCACAAGATTGCCAATGATGTCCTAGGGCAAGCAAATGATCACAAAGGACTTGGGGACATGTATTTGATGCTGAGCAGACTGGATGAGGCAGAGGCCTCATATAGAGAGGCCTTGAAATTTCACAAGATTGCCAATGATGTCCTAGGGCAAGCAAATGATCACTCTGGACTTGGGGACATGTATTTGAGGCTGAGCAGACTGGATGAGGCAGAGGCCTCATATAGAGAGGCCTTGAAATTTCACAAGATTGCCAATTCTGTCCTAGGGCAAGCAAATGATCACTCTGGACTTGGGGACATGTATTTGAGGCTGAGCAGACTGGATGAGGCAGAGGCCTCATATAGAGAGGCCTTGAAATTTCACAAGATTGCCAATGATGTCTTGGGTCAGGGGACTGATTTACATGGGCTGGGCAAAGTGCATATGGAGAGGTCACAACTAGAAGATGCTAGAAGCATGTTTGAGAAGGCACTTGCCATGCACAAGAAAGCACATGCTCCAGTTTGGCAGGGTTTGGATCAGAAGCAGTTGAATATAGTCCTGTCTAAGATGGGCAAGGCCACCCAGGAGTGAGATCTTTGCTCAGGTATGGGATACAGCTGTGAGTAATTTTCACTTTTTTTTCCAGAGATGATAGCTGTTGTTTACACATTGTGTGGCAGTGCTATTCAGGGTGTATGTGGAAAGCTGTATTGTCACTTTTATGTTAGTAGTGGGATTGACAATTGCCTTGTTTGATATTGCTTTGTAACAGATGTGTTATATTCCAGTAGTGTCCCTCCAATTTTACATATTGTAGAATATTGTGCTGGTTATGTACAGTGGGCAACAAAACTGTTGCAATGTTTTGTACATCTGCATCATTTGCTTTATAACAATTGTGTAACAGGTGCAACAATCCCAATTACAAGGAAAGATTAGATAAGATTGTGGAAATGCAACCTGAGGTAGGAAGATAAATCTGGTCAAAACAACTGTATTATAAGATACAAAAATATTGTTCTTAAATACTGTAAGGACTGTGCTGTGCTGTGATCATAATTAGTGTTTTAAAGTCTGGTCTGGTCCAGTTTTTTTACCATAATTGTTACAACCCTACTCTTTTTCCACCTTCCTGCTGTGCCCTTCCCTTTGCACCACTCTTGACTGTCCATTCCCTTGAACCCCCATCTCTTGACCACTTTGGCACTTGAACCCCCTTGTTCACAGCTAGTGATTGTCAAGGGTTTTCATACCCATGCGGGTAAGCGCCATGGGTTTTGCTGGGTATGGGTATGGGTATACAGCTCCCAACCTGTGGAAACCCATACCCGCGTGGCAGGTTTGGCAGGTATAGGTGCCAATCATGCATTGACAAGATCAGTAGAAATTCTAAGATAAAACACATCTGCAGCCACAAAAATAAAAGATCTCATCTGATGTATGCTATAGGGCATCTTTAAATATGTTCTAGTATTATCATATGAAATATCAAAGCAGATTAACAGTGTGATGTAAAATAAAAGTGTTATCAGTGATCCACTTCTTGAAAATCATGATGCACCTGTTTTATCAATGTGTGACCAATTCTGCCGGTCTGGCACTATCTAAAATACTCTCTAGACTACTTTAGACTATAATATAATCTAATTATCAAATTAGTTTACTGAAAAAAGGCCCGCGTGTATCTACAAGCTGCATGGGGCAGCAACTACATTGCATTGCATGGTGGTCTGACCTCCTTCCTATTAAGGAAGGTTGACTTAAATGCACAAGGACAGTCATGCTTGTATGAAATGAAACCAGAATAATAAAATAATAATGTAAATAAAGGATCCTTTTAATCTTCTGAACATAAACCAACAATATTTGAGGGATCTTGAGTAGCCATAAATGAATGCATTGTGTCCAAGTGCTTATCTCCTTGACTGGGATGGCCTGGGCCACTTATCTGAAATGCACAGAAATGCAAAGAACAGTCACACTCATATAAAATTGAAACCAGAATAATAAAATAAAAGTGGAATAATAAATTATCTTAATCTTATGAACATAAAATAGGAATTTTGAGGGATCTTGAGTAGCCATAAATGAACATGTTGTGTCCAAGTGCATATCTCCTTGACCGGGATGTCCTGGGCTGGATGTTCGAAATGTGCAATGCAAGTAAAGAACTTGCACACGTTTCATTTTATGGGTAACCCAGGTATCAAAACAATTACCCAGGGGTTACCCCTGCAAATTGCTATGTGTTCATCAAATTTTTTTGCATTCTGTGTGGTTATCTGACAGGCTTTTCATCAATGTTCTATAACATCCTATCTAATCATCTCTGTATACTGTATTTTAGTTGTGCTTGTATAAAATTGAAAGCAGAATAATAAAATAAAAATGGAATAATGAATTATCTTAATCTTCTGAACATAGAATAAGAGTCATTGAGGGATCTTAAGCAGCCACAAATGAACACGTTGTGTATCTTCTTGGTCTGGGAAGTCCCAGGCCAGGTATCTGAAATGCGTGATGCAAGTAAAGAACTTGCATGCGTTTTCACGGGTGACCCACAGGTAACCTGCGGGTTACCCGTACCCGTAGTGACGGGTACGGGTACGGGTATGGGTTCCAATGAGGATACCCCAGGGTTACCCCTGCCAATCACTATCCACAGCTTTATGCTTAGGACTGACAACCCAACATCCCTGGCTAGTTGCCTTGGAATCCCTCCTGACAATTGTGGCCTGTGTGCCCCAGACTACACTCTGACACTCTCCACTGCATACCTCAGGACTCCACCCCAACACCTTTGGCTGTATGCCTTAGGACCTTCCTTAATGCCTTTGACAGTATGTCTTAGGACTCCAACCTGATGCCTGTGGCCCATGTGCCCAGGACCATGTCGAACAGGCATGAGGTGCAGCATACTGACTGTAGGTGTTAGTGGGTTAGGCTAGACAAAGACAAGTTACTTCAGAGGTGGAAGAAACTCTGTATTACTATACTACTGACCTAGACAAAGACAAGTTCTACTAAGAGCATTAGTCTCAAGGTATGATAGTAAGTAGGAGAAGGGACTTACACTTCAGAGGCAGAAGAAACTCTGAAGTGTAAGAGACGAAACAGACACCCTTATATACAATCCAAGGGATGGTCTGTGCACTGGGAATAAGTCCTCAAGTGCCAGACGAAGTCCAAACAATAAACAAGAGGGAATAAGGCCATTGGCCACTAAGGAATCACATGCTTGTACATCATTACTAAGGTACATCAGTCAGCTACTGCGGAATGTGAGAAAGAAAGTAATAATGATATGGTAAATAGTCTGAAACTCCAATATCTAATCTAGTCCACAAAGTAGCTAATCTAATCTCCTGATGCCTGAAGCATCACTGAACACATCCTGTGTTCAACAGACCAGACACTGATGCCTTTGGCTGAATGCCTTAGGACCCTGACCTGATGCCTATGGCCTATGTGCCTAGGACCACCTCTTGATGCCCTGAGCTTCTGGCTTTGGGACCCCAACCTCTGACCCCCACCTGACCCCAGTGCCTGCAGTACAGACTGTAGGACCTTGACCAGATGCCTGTGACTTGACACTCATAGGACCTGACCCTGTCATGCATTTGATACACCCAGTAGTTCTGCTGCTTGCTGATGACTGCACCCAAACCTCACCCCAATGCTGGGCCTCTGTATAGGCCAGCACCTGAACCCTGTCCCTGTGGCTGACATCCATGGGATCCCTGACATTGTCCCTGCCAAACCTGACTACCTAGATGACTTTGGCTTGTACTGACCTTGAACCATGTGACCTGAAGGCACATGACTTGGACTTAGTTATGACCTGTCTTGTGACCCTTGACCACATGACCCCAGACCACATGACTCTCAAACATGTGACCTTGGACTTTGATCATGACCACTTAGATCATATGACCAGTCACCTGACCCCTTTCCTGACCCTTGGGACCTGTCATTCCCATGGTTATCCTGACTCATGTGGGAGTATTCCCACACTGACTCTGACTCATGTGGAGCCTGCTGTTCCCATGTGTTATGTCCAGTGCAGGATGTTCCACATGACTTGTGTGACAGCTTTTGTTTGTGATCAGATAAGAGACCAATAAGACCTCTTGGAGTAATGGGGACAAGTCAAGGTCAAAGGGGCTGTTCCCTAAGATGATGTTGAGTGGAATGTCAAACAATCATGCTGCTGGTTATACTGACTGTCGTTAGTAGCAGGTTAGGCTAGAACAAAGACAAGTACTTCAGAGGTTAGAAGAACTCTATATTATACTATACTACTGACCTAGAACAAAGACAAGTCTACATAGAGCATTAGTCTAAAGGTAGTAGAGAGTAAATAAGAAGGAACTTACACTTCAGAGGTTAGAAGAACTCTGAAGTGAAAGAGACGAAACAGACACCCTTATATACCCATGGGGGCCAGGGGAAATGGTCTGTGCGCACTGGGAATAAGTCCACAAGTGCCAGATAATTAAACAGAGAGGGATAAAGGCCATTGGCCAAAGAGATATCATGTGCTTACTGCGCATTACTAAGTACATCACTAATCAGCTGAGTAAGGAGAGAAAGAAATGTAATAAAGATATTGTAAAAAGTCCGAAACTCCGGAACCTAATCTAATCTTATCTACAGCTAAAGTGATCCTTAGATGCCTGAAGCATCTCCAGACATGTCCTGTGTCAACATGGAAAAGTGCCAAAAGCACTGAGATGGGCAAATCAGAGTTCAAGGAGAATGTCCAGAAGACAAGCACTGATGTATTCAATAAGTTGAGTCTGAAGTCTACAATGTAGTTACAGCAGACTTTATATACATAATGTGGTGGGCATCTATGAGATAAGAATCACAGAGTCAAGTGGGCCCAAATATATGAAAGCAGATGGCATAGAGCCTGGCTTCTGATAGGGAATTAAGTAAATGTCTGGTCATAGAGATAAGGAGAGATAAGAGAGCAATCATAAGCAAACATTGAGTCAACAGGTCCAAAGGCGGTCACAGGGATGGATGCAAGGCATGTGATGGATCCCAGGAAGGGGACATGATCAGAAAGTGTAATGTAGGCAGAAGAGAAGGATTTGGGTTAGGAAGAGTAAAGAAAAGAGGGTCACTAGGCAAGGGTCATGACACACAGGAGGTCAGCCAGTTCAGTCTTTTGAGTGAAAGGGGCACCATGCCTGCAAGGTGAATGACAAATGTTAGTCCTGTGATATTGAAAGCCTTTGGAAAGGTGAGTACATACCCAAAGCCACTCATCTCCACATCTCGCATCCAGGTGCTGCCATTGTCAATGTCCAAGTTGTCAAAAGTATCCTCCATAACACTGCACAGTTGACTGAGGTCTATCATCATGTCTCACACACTTTGATACCTGGTCCAGCACAGCATGCCAGCACCACAGGCACCAAGGAAGAGCATGAAGAAGGTGACCCAATGGCTGGCACAGGTGTGCCTGTCTGGTCATTGGTTGAGCCATGGTTTATCTTCCTTTGTCAGTTTTTTGGAAAGTAGTGTGGATGGAAGTGGGGCCTTTGGAGGAAGGTCAGATGGGGGGTAAGAAGGAATAGTATGAAGAGTGGTGTGTGAATGGGTCACATGAGAGGGAGGGGACCATAGGGATGAGGGGGGTCAAATGTTACACTCAGAGGGGCATATGCAGTTGAGTGCAGGCAGCTAGGTCACAGTGACAAGGTCAGGATGATCTTGGAATGATGTGGAGATGATAAGTCCAACACTGAGGTCTACCATGTCGAACAGGCATGAGGCGCAGCATACTGACTGTGAAGTTAGCAGTTAAGGCTAGAAAGACAAGTTACTTCAGAGGTAGAAGAAACTCTATTATACTATACTACACACCTAGAAAGACAAGTTCTATATACAGAGTTAGTCTAAGGTAGTGATGATAGTAGAGAGGACGACTTACACTTCAGAGGTAGAAGAAACTCTGAAGTGTAGAGGACGAAACAGACACCCTTATATACTCTTAGAAGGGATGGTCTGTGCACTGGGAATAAGTCCACAAGTGCCGGACAGAGTCCAAACAATAAACATGAGGGAGAAAGGCCATTGGCCACTACAGAAATCACATGTTACATGGTGCATCAGTCAGCTACTGCGGAATGTGAGAAAGAAAGTAATAAAGATATAGTAAAAGTCCGAAACTCCGGAATCTAATCTAATCTACAAAGCAGCTAATCTAATCACCTGATGCCTGAAGCATCACCGAACATCTTCTGTGTTCAACATCCCTCCATGCTGAAGGCATCTGGTCATGGATGGAAAATGAGTTGGATGAGCACACTGTCATCACAGTTAAATGAGCATATCGCCAGCCAGAGATCCAACTTCTCTAACTCTCAAGTGCAGGTTTGTGAGCTTTGCATACGAGTTGTAGATTCTCTTATGCAAACTCACACCTCTTGCATCACTCTCGAGGTCGAGAACTTTTCTCATGGTGGGAAAGTGAAACTGGTATTCAAAGTCTCCAGATTCCAGCTCTCTCATTTCAGCACAAGTCCAAGTCCATTTACCATGGTTTCAAGCGACGCTTTTGGTAGAGACTTAGTAAAGCCATCTGCCAGCATCTCACCTGTGGGGGTACGCACTAACTCAATTATGTGCGATTCAATGTACCCCCTAATGGCATGGTACTTGATTGGAATATGCTTTGACCACCTTCCTGTGACTGGGTTTAATGCCAAATCCACGGCACCCTTGTTGTCACAGTGGAGTAGTATAGGGGAGGATACCTCATACCCTAATTCCTCCATAAAAGTCCTGTACCACGCTGCCTGATTTGCAGCCTCGGAGAGGCTCATATATTCGGCCTCAGTGGTGGACTGTGCTACTGTTTTCTGCTTTCTGGAACACCATGAAATAGCGCCATTTGCTAAGAAAAACACGTAGCCTGAGGTGGAGTGGCAGTCCTCTTGATCTCCCCATGAGGAATCTGCAAAGCCATGAAGGCCACTCTCCCCATTCCCTCCAGAATACCGTAACTTGCAGTCTTTTGTACTATTAAGATACTTTAAGACATACTTTGCAAGTTGCATGTGATCTTGAGAGGGGTTGGAAGCATATTGACTAAGGCGTGCCACAGCAAAACTGATATCGGGTCTGCTTCCAATCTGCACCCATAGCAGTGACCCCATCAGCTGTTGGTACTTCTTTATTTCAGAAGTAGATGCCTGGCCATCAAACTTGACCAGATGTACATCAGCACCAGAGGGGAGAGGAGTATATACTCGGTTGGAATCCCTCATCCCAAACTTCTCAATAATAGATAAAACATAGGCTGCTTGATCAATCTCCAGTGTCTTGTTAGGACGATCCCTGGTGATATTAACTCCAAGGTATGACTGGATTTCTCCCAAGTCAGTCATCTCATATCGATTAGATAGAGCTGACTTCAGCCATGTTATCTTATCATTGGAAGATCCAAGTATAGTAATGTCATCTACATAGAGAATGACATATAGTGAATCATCCTCCTCCTTTTGATGATACACATATACTCCTGCATCAGAGTACGTCCGAGTAAAGCCTAGTTCATTAAGAACTCCATGGAATTGGAGATTCCATGCTCAGGAGGCTTGTTTGAGGCCATATAATGCTTTTTGTAGCCTACAAACTTTGGACTCTTGACCAGCAACAACGAAACCAGCTGGTTGCTCCATATATATCTCTTCATCCAGATTGCCATGTAGGAATGCCGATTTGACATCCATCTGGTGGATTTCCCAATCCTCTAGCGTAGCTAGCGCTAGTAACAATCTAAGTGATTCAAATCTGGTGACTGGGGAGAATGTTTTGTTGAAGTCCACTCCTTCTACTTGGGTGAACCCTTTTGCCATGAGCCTAGCACGAAACCGTCCATCTGGTTTCAGCTTAAAAACCCATTTTGACTTGACAGCCTTCCTTCCTTTTGGAAGATTCTCAAGGCGCCACACATCCAGTTTATCTAAGGCATCAATTTCATATTTACATGCCTCAAGCCATTCACTGGCATTGTCAGACTGCATTGCCTCCTGAAAAGTCAGGGGATCTCTATAGGAGACTCCTGCGGCATTTAGCAATTCCATATGCCCAAGTCTGGAAGAACCCTGCACGAACTCAGCATTATCCTCATTATAAAATCGAGGATTCATGCGATGCGAACATTTGGGACAGGCAGTATCAATGTTACGAACAGGGCCTAGCAGCCCTATTTTCTTCATGCTTCCCAACCAGGACCCCACTCGTCCACCAACCCTTCACTTCCTCATTACGTCCCCCTCCTGGGACCCCTCACATGCGCTGCTTCCATCCCCGTGACTGTTGTTTGGACATGTTTGCTTGCTGCTTATGTTTACCCGCTTATCTGTTATCTTCTTATCTTTACGACCGGACATTTACTTAATTCCCTATCAGAAGCCAGGCTTTACGCCGTCCGCTTTCGTATCTTTGGGCCCACCTGACTCCGACATTCTTATCTATAGACGCCCGTCCCTTTACGTATATAAGTCCGTCTTAGCTACACTGTAGACCTCAGACTCGACTTATTGAATACATCGGTGTTTGTCTTTTGGACTCTCCCTTGAACTCCTTGACTCGATTATCTCAGTGCTTTTGGCACTTTCCGCTCAACATTGTCACTCGGGAACAGCCCCGTTGACTTTGACTCATACATTCGAACTCCAAGAGGTCTTATTGATCTCTTATCTGAACAAACGTACAACGCTGTCGCACAAGTCGTGCGGAACGTCTCACACCGGACGTAACATCAAGTCGAGTCTCTCACAGTGGCTTCCAGCCGCAGTCAGACCCTCTTCCGTGAAGAACTCATCGAACGCAGAGACGAGAATAATCTTTCACAGCAAGTACTTGGCTCTGCCGCCTGGAAAGACTTTGAGTCCGAGTTTGGATACTACGTCTATCACGACGGAAGATACCAACCGGTAGAATACGACGACGAGAAAAGAGTTTGGTATTGCATCCGATACTCGGACAGCCGGAACTCTTGGGTCACAACTAGACCTGCCCCACCCGAATTTGGACTTGGCCCGTGGAGAGAAAATCCCCCGGCTATTGTCACGGACTCCGAACCAGAGGAGTACGTAGAAGAACAAAGCGAAGAAGCACTGGTATTCGCGTCGTCTACAGCCCCAGTTGCACCCGAAGTTGTCACGTTCAGAGCCCCTGCTTTGACAACTCCCCAGATCTCCATACAATCTGTCAACACCGTCACCCCATTCTACCAGAAAATGTCTACCATTGCCGCCCAACTCCCAGACCCTGCCCCACCAGCCCTGTGGCACCACCACCAAACATTCCCCCCCCCTCTGGACGTCTGTCTGGAGTCTTACCCCAAACGTTCACTGGGGATCGCTCACAGAGCAAGAAGTTCATGTTGGAGTTCACGACGTTTAAGAACTTCAACCATGATGTCCCACAGATTGTCAATCCATTCCAGCGTGCCAATCTGTTCCTTTCCTTGATCAGAGGGGACGCGGTGGATGACTGGACCATGGAGCAGTTGGAGTGGTTGAACGAGCAAGTGGAGAGCGGACGTCGTACCACAAGCGAGGGTCTTTGGGAGACCATTGCCGAAAGGTTCAAAGACGCCTTCACCGATGGGCAAGCCAAGCAGAAGGCAGCCCGAGAGTTGAAATCTCTCAAGATGGAGAAAGGCGAATTAGATGCCTACGTCGCCAAGTTCAGAAGCCTGGCCAATAGAGCTGGCTACGACACGGATGAGGAGGCTACACTAGACCTCTTCTCGCAAGGGCTACCCAACCCTTTAGTCAAAAACATCATACAATTCCACCATCCTCACGATTGGGATACCTGGGTTGATGCTGCTCGACGGCAGCAACAGGATTATCTCGACTTCCAAACACGCTTTGGGGTTGATACGAAGAAAGGAAAGACGCGAGATCAATGGAAGACGGCTTTCGGAGTAAAACCTGCCCAGCATGCCCAGAGGGATCCAAACGCCATGGACACCTCTGCGGACCGAGCCAGAGCCCGGGCAGCACTCACGGAAGATGAACGACAGACATTGATGAAGGAAGGACGATGCTTCCGCTGTAGAGCGCTAGGGCATATGTCCCGAGATTGTCCCAAGAAAGGAGTACGTGTCGCCGCGGCAACCACCGCAGCCGAAACCCCCGTTCAGAACAACCCACCTACGGTGGACAAACGATCAAAAGAGGAAAAAGCCCAGGACATATGGGCCAACATGATGAAGGAAAGCGAGGAAGTGCGCGCCATCTTAGTGGAGAAGGCGTTCGCGAAGAAGGATTTTTGTTAGGCTCAAACCCATCGGCCTGGGCACGAGCACTCCATGTTACCTCTGTGTATGCTAGTCGATTCAAATCATTAAAAATACCAGTCCATTTTGAAACTACACAGAGGACGGCCGATAGAGACATTTTAGTGGACTCCGGAGCTACGGACAATTTTATTCACCCGCGATTGATTAAAACAATGGGTTTGGGACGGCTGGCACTTCCCCAGGAAAAAAACATCTGGAATATCGATGGGACGGCCAATCGTGCTGGAAAGATCACTCATTACACGGATCTGAAGGTCCAAGTTGGAGAAATCACAAAGAATATTCGTTTCCTAATTACGGATCTAGGAGACGAAGACCTTATCCTGGGATACCCGTGGCTCGCCGCGTTCGAACCCAAGATCAACTGGGCTGACGCAACGATGGATAAAGACTCATACCCTACCATCATTACATCAATAGGCTATGATTATGCAGTCAGACATCCAGCAATCAAAGCTACGAGTACCGGAGAAGAAGACCCAGGACGTTGTTATGCCACCAAGGCATCAGAACTGGCCCAAAAGGCAATACAAGGACAGACAGAGAAGACGTACAGTGATGTAGTACCGAGCACCTATCATCGGCATTGGAAGGTGTTCTCTGAGGAGGAGTCCCAGCGTTTTCCACCCTCCAGACCATGGGACCACGCTATAGACCTCCTCCCTGATACGCCAACAGCAATAGATTGCAAAATCTATCCACTGTCTCAGTCCGAGCAGGCGGCACTAACTGAATTCCTTGAAGAACATCTGGCAAAAGGATACATTCGCCCATCTAAGTCGCAGTACGCCTCACCCTTCTTCTTCATCAAAAAGAAGGATGGCAAGCTACGGCCCGTTCAGGATTACCGGCGAATCAATGCCTACACCGTGAAAAATGCCTACCCCCTGCCGCTCATTTCCGAGCTTATTGACACCATGAGGGATAAGTCCCTCTTCTCAAAAATGGACGTGCGATGGGGTTACAACAACGTCAGAATCAAGGAAGGCGACCAGTGCAAGGCGGCGTTCAAAACAAACCAAGGGTTGTTTGAACCCAATGTTATGTTCTTTGGTCTTACGAACTCGCCGGCGACATTCCAGTCGATGATGAATCACATCTTCCGCGACCTCATTCTCACAGGGGAAGTGGTGGTTTATATGGACGACATCTTGGTAGCCACCCCAGACAACTTGGACCATCACCGAAGGCGCGTGCATCAGGTGCTGGATATACTGCATGAACATGACCTCTATCTCAAACCCGCCAAGTGCTCCTTCGAACAACGGAGCGTCGAGTACCTAGGGGTCATTTTGGAAGGAGGACAAGTACGCATGGATCCTGTTAAAGTACAAGGAATCCGGGAGTGGCCCGTGCCGACCTGCGTCAAAGATGTCCGATCATTCATTGGATTCTGTAACTTTTACCGACGATTCGTCAGGGGATTTTCAGGCATAGCACGACCATTGAATGATCTGCTGAAAAAGGATGTACCATGGCATTGGGATGCCGCACAGCAACAAGCATTTGAACAGATCAGGGACCTCGTCGGCTCAGAACCAGTGCTTATCCAGCCAGATCTAGGCCACCCCTTTGAAGTAGAAGTGGACGCCTCACACTTTGCGAATGGGGCTGTATTGTACCAAAGAGATGCCGCACAAGTGCTTCACCCAGTGGCATACTACTCCGAGACCTTCTCCCCAGCTGAAAGGAATTACGACATCTGGGATAGGGAGCTCTTGGCCATAGTCAAGGCATTACGGCACTGGCGACCTTACCTGGCAGGAACCCCCCACAAGACCATTATCCACACTGACCATTCCAACCTATTATATTGGAAGGAACCCCATAAAATCAGTCGACGTGTGGCACGGGAGGTCCTGGAGTTGGAAGAATACAACTTCACACTGAAACACATCGCCGGGAGTCAGAACGCTAGAGCAGACGCACTGTCACGTAGACCAGACATGCACACAGGGGAGGACGACAATAATGACATTACTGTCCTCCCAGAGGAGGTGTTTGCCAAAGCGGCCGTCGTTAGTCTCCATGATATGGATCTTTGGGCACAGGTCTCCCAAAATATGAACCAGGACCTGTGCCTTTCATGGGCCGACGCTCACAATCTAAAGAAAATCAACGGTCTTTGGTGGAAAGACGGGGATCGACTCGTTGTCACCGGTGGTGACAACATTAAGAAGGGGGTGATCCATTTTCATCACGATCTTCCCTCTGCTGGCCATCCAGGCATCGCCAACACCTACGCCCTGGCCAAGAGAGACTATTGGTGGCCCAATATGAAAAAGGACATTGAGAGCTACATACAAGGATGCGCAGCGTGCCAAGCAAACAAGGTGAACACACACCCAAAAGTCCCGCCAATGCATCCCATCACTCCCACTTCGTCAACCCCCTTCCAGACTATCGCCATGGACTTTATTGTCAAACTGCCCGAGTCACAAGGCTTTGACACGATCCTTACGATCACGGACCATGATTGCTCCAAGGCGGCTCTTTCATTCCCTGTAACGAAACTATCACAGCCCAAGGAGTGGCAAAACTATATCTGGACCACGTGTACCGTCACTATGGGCTCCCCAAAAAGATCATCTCTGACCGAGATACTCGTTTTACATCGGCATTTGCAAAGGCCCTATGCAAAACATTAGACATCACACAGAACATCTCGACGGCATACCACCCACAGACAGACGGACAGTCCGAACGAACGAACCAATGGTTGGAACAATACCTCCGGTTTTGGTGTAATGGCAGACAGGACGACTGGGCAGAATGGCTATCAACCGCAGAATTCGCTCATAACTCCTGGCCGAACGGAACAACAAAGGCCACCCCTTTCTCCCTTATCATGGGCTGGACCCCACGTACCACATGGGCAGATAAGCCCATCAACGTCCCATCAGTAACCGAGCGAATCAACCAATGGGAAGAGCTACGGCAATCAGCCAATGAGAACCTGATGAAGGCGCAACAGCTTTTAGCCGCACGACCAAGCACTTTCACACCTTATCAGACCAATGACTGGGTATGGCTTGAGGGCAGGAACATTCACACGTCACACCCCTCAGCCAAGCTGGCACCTCGACGTCATGGACCCTTCCAGATCACAAGGAAGCTGTCAGACGTATCCTATGAACTGCAATTACCGCCGAAATGGAAGATCCACCCGGTCTTCCATGCCAAGCTTCTAACCCCTTACAGGGAGACCCCTATTCATGGAGAAAACTTCCCAAGACCCCCGCCTGACCTTATCGATGGCGAAGAAGAATGGGAAGTGGAGCGCGTTCTGGACTCCAAGCGACAAGGCCGAGGGCGCAAATTGTACTACCTAATCAAGTGGAAGGGATTCCCAGACTCTGACAATTCGTGGGAACCAGCCGGAGATATCTCTGCTCCGACCCTTATCTCGGAGTTCCACTTACGACACCCCCAAGCGCCCAAAAACAATTAAAAGGAGGACAGACTCCCGATCTCTTTTCCCCCAGAACAACGCTTCACCAGCAACGTCCTAACCACAACTAACATGTCTTCCTCTTTCATCGCTGCCTCCGCCGCTGTCGACGCCTTCGCTGCCACTCACGTGGTAGTAGAGGCATTTCCCTCCGCTCACCCCTCCACGCGCCCTTCCTCCCCGATTGACTACGAAGCTGCCGAGGAATGTGTAAAGAACCAGTCACCCAACCCGGACGACGACTTCACCCACTCAGAAGAACCCCATCCAAACGACCTCCTTGGCATGGAGCAAGACGACGAAGTACCCGAGTTCCCATTCTTCGCCAACAATCCAAATTCCTCCATGTACTTCCCACTCGAAATCACAATGGCGGATGGGACGAAGGAGATAGCTAAGTACATCTTCTACACCAATGGAGGGATGGATGTCGCAGGCTGTATGAAGAAGAATGGGCCTGTTTACGGGGCCCCAGTCTACTTAGAAGAGCGGTACACAGGTCGTCTTCACCACACCATGAGCGACGAACAACTGGGACACCTTGCGGCGATGACCCCCGAGCCTTTGCGATTGATGAGGTAATGAACGACATGCGGCTGCCGCGTCTCAAAGCCGAAGTAATGAGACTGCGAAAGACCCTCGCACTCCGCACCACGCTCAATACCCAGTACAAGGAGTATGCGAAGCAAATGACAAGGCTTACACGGGGCATGTTCCAGGTCGAACAGGAGTTGACGGAGATTAGGAAGAGGTTGGAGAAGGGGGACGCATACCAGACTATTGCAGAGAGGTACGCCGATACATACGCCCGACCCCTTCCCCCACGATCGCTAGGGGCGGCACCACAATTGCTGCCCAACCGATTCGAGATGCCACGAATGCACGAGAACCCCCGAGGAGAAACGTGCTGGCGATGTGATAGCAAGTATCACATCAGCTGGAATTGCCCGCTCAATCGCAAGTGGTGCCGTCACTGCCGCAGCAACCTCCACTGGAGCCGGTTCTGCATCTTTCGACGTCTAGGAGTCGCTCCCACCATCGTCAATCCCTCGGGATGGTGTGGAAAGTGTCTGCGACATAACGCGGGGCATCGCGAGCTCGACTGTCCAGTATACGACCTGTGTCGCCAGTGCGGACAACGCGGCCCATACGGCTTCCTGCGCACACACCAATGCGCGGCAGATGAAACCTACACCGTGGAAGATCGAAATCTGGCGGATGATTATGTGGACTTAGTGCAGGATGATGACGGTGCGCGCTTCTAGCTGGGTCAGCTCAAGCCAGAAGGGAGGGTGATGTTACGAACAGGGCCTAGCAGCCCTATTTTCTTCATGCTTCCCAACCAGGACCCCACTCGTCCACCAACCCTTCACTTCCTCATTACGTCCCCCTCCTGGGACCCCTCACATGCGCTGCTTCCATCCCCGTGACTGTTGTTTGGACATGTTTGCTTGCTGCTTATGTTTACCTGCTTATCTGTTATCTTCTTATCTTTACGACCAGACATTTACTTAATTCCCTATCAGAAGCCAGGCTTTACGCCGTCCGCTTTCGTATCTTTGGGCCCACCTGACTCCGACATTCTTATCTATAGACGCCCGTCCCTTTACGTATATAAGTCCGTCTTAGCTACACTGTAGACCTCAGACTCGACTTATTGAATACATCGGTGTTTGTCTTTTGGACTCTCCCTTGAACTCCTTGACTCGATTATCTCAGTGCTTTTGGCACTTTCCGCTCAACATTGTCACTCGGGAACAGCCCCGTTGACTTTGACTCATACATTCGAACTCCAAGAGGTCTTATTGATCTCTTATCTGAACAAACGTACAACGCTGTCGCACAAGTCGTGCGGAACGTCTCACACCGGACGTAACAATCAAGATCTAAATCTTCCTGCACAGCCCTGTCACGTTGCTGAGACCATGGACTTTCCCTAGTAAATACTGGTTGGGAAATCTTGCTGACATTTTTCTTAGTTTGTCTCTTGGCACGGGTTCTCTGGGGAGTTCAGATGGTTCCAAGATTTGGGATGGTGGTGTCTGATAGATAGTTTGATCGTGTGTGTCAATCTCATTATCAGGTGTGGTAGGCTCAGGATTTATTTGAGGAGGTTCCACTACCTCCTGTTCCTCAACCTCGGCTTCCTTGTCTTCAGGAGCCTGAGGAACTGTGGCTATTGCTGGTTGAGGCTGGACAGGCCTCTCAACTTCTAAGACAAAAGGCGTAACTTTTTCCTTTTGTTTCCCCTTGCTGTCCTTGGCAAGGTTGGATGGGAAGGACCCTTCATCAAATGTCACATCTCTTGACAATACGAAGGATCGAGTATGCATATCCCAAAGAAGATATCCTTTAGAGTGGGGTGCATACCCAACAAAGAC